>CAKNXH010062196.1:4124-33102 GCA_932178445.1 Andricus quercusramuli
TAAAATAAATAATAGTTCTAAAGAAAATGTTCAATATCAAACGATTTGAAGTTGAAGAATTAAAAATTGTATTGTGGAAAATCAAAATAGATAAAGATGAAAATAACTGAAATTGATATCTGTTGAAAAAAAATTGGTCAATCCTGATCCTTTACAATTTTTGAGCACTGAGTTTTTATTTTAAACTATGAATGTTAAATATTTTTCTTTCATAAACTTTGAGTTTGCAATTTCAAGTTACATTGGTTGAATTTTGAAAAGTGTCATCATCAATTTAAAAATGATAAATTTATAAACGATTTAAATGTACTTGAAATACTAAAAATGTTACATCTATTATACGACAAAAGATATCTCTGTATTTTCCTTCATGACACAACAATTTTCTGATTGTACTTATTATATCGCTAAAAGCCAATAGATTTCTTGCACAAAGTTTGCTGATGCTCATCGACAACTGTATTTCTTCATATGTAAAAAAGTGTGGATTACACAAAGAGTGCATATTTTTTCCAAACCAGAACATAACTCTAGTTTCAAGCCGGAGAAACGAGAGAAAGCCAGAAGACAGAAACTATAAAAATGGAGGCCACCCTGAAAACTTTTCTAATCAAAAATTCCAATTCTAAACGCCTTCAATTATTAATTATTCATTGATTATTGAGAACTGCCTTTTCAAATTCTTCAAACTGGAAATGTACGCTCACAAATAAAGACCTGAAATGAACATTTTTCCAAAGTATAAGCTTTTAAAATTACCTGGTCACTCTTTACATTGGAAATGAAATTTTTCTCTAAGGCTTTGTTTCTTAAAATATTTTTTCTCATAATCAATTTAAGAATGTGTTCAAAATACAACAAATTATAAGTTGAGGCCTTTAAAATCAGAATAACTGGACAATCGTCCAATATTTGGAATAAAAATGAAGTTGAAAAAGCAAATAAAAAATACGTTCATAATAACCCAATAATATAAGAAGACTATAAATGTTTAAAATAATTTTGTTTCTTAAATTGATTTTACGCATCTTTAAAGTTGAAAAGCTTTAAATTTTAGAGTAATAAATTAGATCGAAAATTTCCAAACTGGAACCCAAACTGACAAGAGATTAATTTTATTGTTCGAGAACCCCGCACTTATATTAGTGTAGTAGCACTATTTATAATGTCCAGTTTCAATAGCTCAGGTACACCCACCTCATCACCTAGTCTTTTCTATACCTGTTTCTCTTCTGAGATCTCTTTCGCGGACCCTTCCCAGCGGGGAGTCCTTGGTACTAATGAAGAGTGAAATATGGAACATGATTTTTTTTAATTTTAAAATCATTAATTTATTAATACTATATTTGAAGTCTACGTTTTTGGGCGATTTCAACGATATGTCACTCATGGTAAAAAGTAAAAAATTAGAATCTTTCCATTTCACTCCGTATTCAAGCAAACTATCGAATTTTAATGGATTATTTTGATTTCAAAACAAAATATTATTTACATCTAGTCACTTTTTGGGTTAGAAAGAAGACACTTCTTGACTTTTTTCAAATGAATTAGGATGTGAGTAAGATACTTTAATTATCACTTTTCTTCAACTTATTTGTCACGTAAATATATTATATAACTCTTTTTTTTATTTCGAGATGTAATTTCAAAAACTCAAGAGTAAGAATAATGTGAGATTTTACATAAGTTTCAAGTCCATATCTGTGACAAACTTCAATGTCGTGAAAAGTAGCATATTGAGATCCTGAAAAAGTATAATTAATTTAGAATCAATTGACATGTCAGCTTGGTTACTTGACCTCGAAAAAAAGTTCTAAAAAATTTCTTGTTTACAGCGTTTTTAAATTTTCTTGAGTTTCAATTTTGTTTTACATATCTGAAGGTCAGAAAAATCTTCTCAATTTTTCTGGGATTTCAGTCAATCATTTTTCTGAGAAATAATTCCTAGCTAATTCACCTGAGTTTTCAGAAGATTTTTTAACGGGGTTCAAAATGGGAAAAGAATTTTTCGGGGTACTTGAGAATTTTCCAGTGATAAAAATGTACTAGAGAAAAGTCGCCAAATAAACCAGTGCAAATAGCTATTCAATTAACAAAAATGTGTGTCATGTGTTGAACATAATCTAAAAATTTTCAAAACGTGATTGGGTTGGCAATTTATTTAAAAAAATTAAATTGCAAAATTCTACGCCTATTGCTGCACGAACATTCAAAACATTTTGCAAACTTGAGTGGGTAATTATAAACTCAGTCTCTATCCTGCATCAAATTTGCCAAACGTCGTGATGCGGCAACATTATTAATTATAAACAAATTAATATTTTGTTAATCGCCCCTGAACGAAAATACCGAAGGTTTTGTAGAATGTTGTTTCTGCTTTTATCCATTGAGAAGAGACTATTGTATGATTTGCAAAACTAAATATATAACGCAAATTATCGTTCTTCAATTTCCTCGGTCGGCAATAATAATAAAATTGCAATCAAACAAATTAGTTACTTTTATGAACTAGCGAAAAATTACAAACATTTTGCAAATCGTACTCAGTGATTAACAACTTATTACCAACGTCATATTGCATTTGCAAACTATTTACAAATTGGGAACGTTATTAATTATAAACAAATTATTATTTTGCTTATCACTCCCCAGTCGTTTCTACTTCTTTCTATTTAAAAGAGACTATTATATGATTTGGAAAACAGTATGCATAACGCAAATTATCGTTTTTTAAAATTAATGTTGCATTTTTTGCAATTCGACTCCTAAGATTTCAGCGGAAATTGCAAATGTTGCGTTTTTGAGTCGCAAATGTTGAAAATGTCAAAATCTAACAAATGTTGAATTTGCAATAACTGATTCTGAAACTGGCATCATTTTTTCCGTAATAGCAATATTTTTGGAAATATTCGAGATTTAATGTGTAATCTTCAAATATCACATAAAAACGAAAAAATCATATTGCGTACGTGCAAGAGCGTAAAAAAGTTAGGTCATTTTCGCTTTTTAAACCTTTTTTCATGCAAAACGCGAGAAGATACAATATTTTACCTTCAGGTACGCATTCTAAGGAAAGAATACTGGAATGTCCCATTCATTAATGATGAAAAAAATCTTGTTACTCCATGAGTTCTCCATGCGTTCTCTCTTTTTCAAATTTCTTTCAAGATAAAGGATTTTGACATCGTTCAATTGAATAATCCCCACGTGCGGTTCTATGTTTTCAAAGGACTCTGTCAGTGATATCTAGAACTTCTATGAAAATTATTTTACGTTTATTATTATTTCAAGACGACTAATACGTACTCCAAGTTTTCCAGGTACATCAACTACAGGTTTTCAACTAAAATTACCAGGCACAAAATTTAGTTTTTGCGGCATATATAAGCACTTAATAAGCACGAAATTTCCGCGCCAAGTAGAATTTGATAACACTAATAGTTGCCGAGTTTCTCATACATTTTTGGTGAAAAATGTGCCCGAATTTTGTGCATAGCACGAATCCAGAGCACTTATAATTAGCACTAAATTATTGCGCAAAGGTGAATTTGATACCACTAATAGTTTCCGAGTTTTGCATACCGGAGTTTTGGCTTCAGCTAAACTAGCATTACTACCTATTTTTGATCAAAGTTACCAGGCACAGAAATTTTTTTTTCAGCATAAATTAGCACAAAATAAGCACTCAATTATGACATAACGCCCATATCGATATGCCAATGCTGTAATTCCAGCTTCCGGGACCTGGAAGGTTTGTATTTTTCGGCTAGTTTAACAGAGTACCTAACTTGTTTAATTGCAATTTCAATATTGTTATCGGTCGTGCAACGTTTTGCAAATTTAATATTTTTTAGATTTCGACATTTCCAATATTTGCTCCCCAAAAACGCAATATTTCCTATTCTTGCAGGCATTTTATGAGTCGAATTGCAAAACCTTCGTTATTTTCGCTGGGGAGTGATAAACAAAATAATAATTTGTTCATAATTAGTAATTTTGCAAAGTTGTAAACAGTTTGCAAATGTAATATGACGTTGGTAATAAGTTATTTATCACTTAGTACGATTTGAGAATCGTTTGTAATTTTTCGCTAGTTTACAAAAGTAACTAATTTGTTTAATTGTAATTTTAATATTATTGCCAGCCAAGCAACGTTTAGCAGAAATTTGATAATTTTCAGATCGCAATATTTATAACATTTGCTACCAAAAAACGCAACCTCTGAAATTTTCGCTGAAATTTTGGGAGTTGAATTGCAAAAAATGTTACAATAATTTGAAAAACGATAACTTGCGTTATGTATTTAGTTTTGCAAAGCATACAATAGTTTCTTCTTAATGAGAAGAAGCAGAAACAACATTCTGCAAAACCTTCGGTATTTTCGTTCTGAAGTGATTAAAAAAATGGTAAGTTTGTTTATAATTATTAATGTTACCGCGTCACTAAAGTTTCGCAAATTTACTACAGGATAGAGACTGAGCTTATAGTTACTCCCTCAAGTTTGCAAAATGTTCTAAATTTTCGTGAATCAATAGAGGAAAAATTTTGCAAAATAATTTTTAGAAACAAATTGCCGACCCGATCATGCTTAACATATCAAAAAACAACTGTACCATTTTTTAAAAGACCTTCGGAATTTTCGTAAATTCACTCAATTTTGATGTCTCATTTCACTGGCCTAAAAGCTCAGGAGTCAAAATTGGAAACACAGCCAATGTTTAAAATTTTGTGTTTTGTATTTAGTGAAATTATCTTTCTAACTTGTAGTTTAAAGATTTTGCCGAGCAGGTGTGGACTTTTTAAAAATAGAAATACACTAGAAAAAAATCCACGAGACCTATGAGTCGAAATAAGATTTACAGTCATTTTTCAAATTTCTGAATTCGGTATTTGACATGATACATTTTTTCTCTCGTAATTTCAGAATTTTGTTGTATGTTTGGAAATTTTAGACTCAGAAATACACTAGAAAAAAACGCGCAAGACCCAAGAGTCGAAATTACAATTACAGTGGTTTTCCAAAATTTGGAATTTGTTCTTTGATACAATATAGTCTTCACTCATGATTTTATGATTTCCTTGAGCATATCTGGAATTGGCCAGCATAGAAATACTCTAGAAAAAAATCGACAAGGCCCAGGAATTAAACAAAATAAATAAATTACTGTAATTCTAATTGCGACTAGTGGGTCTTGTGCATTTTTTTTTCTAGTTCATGTCTAAGCCTAAATACAATATTTTTACATATAAAAAGCTCACACGTGCTTAGAAAAATGTTTAATCCACAAGTTATGGAGATTATTTCATTGAATACGGGAATCAAAAATTTTCAAATTTGCTTTATTTACAATTTCGATTCCTTGGTCTTGGCGATTTTTTTTCCTAGTGCATTTTTGTCACTGGAAAGTTTTCAAGTATCCAAAGAAATTCTGTTATTCACAAACCCAATCAATTTTTTTCCGAAAACAGGGACGAAGTGAAAGAGAATTATTTTTCAGAAAAATGATTGATTTAAATCTGCAAAAAATTGAGAGGATTCTTCTGAAATCCAGTTACGTAAAAAAAATCAAACCTCAAGATAAGTTCAAAACTCTGCAAACAAGAACAATTTTCAACCTTTTTTTCGAGTACTGGTAACCAAGCTGCACGTGAATCGATTTCAAATCAATTATACTTTTTCAGAACCCCAATAAGCTTATTTTACGTGTTGTAGCGATATAAAATTTCTAAAGTATTTATTTTTGACCCACTCTACTGGGAAATTGGAGAAGAATTTTATTATTTACCGAGCTTACCGTAAAAAGTAATAAACAGAAATGAATAGGTTCGAATTTATTACGGATCTCGCAGATTCCAGTAAGATTGAAGATTATTTGAAAAGGTAGGTATAATTTGGTCGCCATCGTGTCTCACAAATTAAGACACTTTTGAAAAGACAGGTGCACTACCTGAGGTGGCAATGTCGCCTTCATGCCGGAACCCTTCCCCCTCACCATAAACTGCAACTGAAATATCGCACGTTCCAAAAGGAAAAACGACAGCGATATTGGGTACCTGTTGTTTTGTTCGAATCGAGTTCCAAATGGAAAATCTGTTTCAAACTTTGAATTTTTAAATTTTTCAAAATTAATTATTCGAACTTAAATTTAATTAATTTAATTTAATTTGATTTTTTTTTAATTCAAAATTTAAAATTAAATCTAAAATTGAATTTCTAAATTTTAATATCTAGGTTTAACCTCCTAATATTTGTAGATCATCGTTTCATAGTTAAATATCCAAATATCAATTACCATTTTTATTTCTTTCATTGTATACTATAAAACTGAATAATGGATGATATATATTTAGTAATGAAGAAAATTACATTTTCATCAAATGGCTGATTTGAACACTCTTTCAATATGATATAATTAATTTTTAAGGAATATCGAAGCTGAAATATATCGAGAATTATTAAGGCTTCTATTTGGAAATTATACAAATTTGCAAAAGTACGATTGAAATGTATATTTGTCCATTTTTTAATATTCGAATTTGAAATTATTTTATTTCGATCGTTCTCAACTTCAAAATTTTCAGCCAATAAGTGTTACAAATTGAAATTGTGCAATTTTGAAAAATCTGTTTTCGACAATAAAATCGAAAATGTCTTATAACCCGAGGCCTGATATGGTAATAAAGAATAGATGAATTAAAAGTATTATGAATAAATTTGTGTTATATTATCCGTTGGGACTATTTTTATATTTATATACTTGAGATGTTGGACATGTTATTTTAACCAATCAGCGAAAATATTTAAATATATTTTAAGAGGGAACATGCAAAATTAGTGACATTAGTAGCATTCTTGTCAAAATAGTATCATCGCTGAAAAAAAGTGGCCAATAGTGACAATAGTGTCAGAAATCCGAAACCTGTAAATTACATTTTTTATGAACTAGCTGTAAATCTCTGGATCTTTATTTCATAACATTATTAAAATAAAAAATTTGAAAATAAGTTGATAAATTTCTTTCGAATATCAGATATTACCAAATTGTTGAAACAATATTTAATAATTTGAAATCGAAAGCGTTTGAAATTCGAAAAGGTATATATTTAATGATTTTGAATTAAAAACGTTCCAAATCAAACAATTTTAGATTACCTAGGCAAAATTTGGACAAAATCACAATATTTCTAATGTAATAGAAGAGAATTTCACTCGTCTCACTTCTTAATAAAAGAGTTTGAAATTGAATAACTTCAAACTGAAAATTTTTTCATCAGGTAATCTTCAAATACGAAAATTTTGAAAGAAAAATTTTAAAAGTGGACATTTACATTAGAAAGGAGTTTTTGTTATATCAGTACTGCTTCAAAGCGTTAATATTCAAAACATTTTAGTTTTAATTTGAAAATCTCGAAATCAAAACATTTCAGATTAAAATTCCGAAAACAGGACAATTCAAAACTGTTCAAAATTGAATAATTTCAGATTAAAATTTTGAAAATTGGATCATATAAAATTCAACTAAATTCGAGTTGTATTACTAATAATTCGAAGCGTTCAAATTCTAATAATTTGAAATTGAAAACTTTAGAATTTCATCAATTTGAAATTAAAACTGATTACAATTCTACAATTGAAAAGTGAAAAACTGAATTGAGTTGTTCAAAGTCAAAGCTTCTGAAGTTTCAAGACTTCAAATTGCTATACGAAGTGTTGAAAATTAAGCAAATCTGAACTTCATTAAGAACTGGACCAATTTTTAAATACCTAGAATTGCGATATTAAAACGTTTTTATACTCTTCCTCTTTGAATTTTATATAATTTTAAGTGAATTAAAATCGTCTAAGAATTAACATTTTTCCAACTGACAATTGTACTTTTCTCAATTTCATCATTTCAATTTAATTGCAAAATTATACTTCTGAAAGAGAAGAATGGAAAGTTCAGCGTTCAACATGAAAAGTTAGAACCCTACAATGTTAACCAGTCAGGATTGAAAAAATGTATTCATTTACTGAGGTCTCAATTTCATATTAAACAATTTTTATCTGTTTGGATTTTAAGCAAACCATAATTTTTAACTTTGTAAATATAAATAATTGAAATTTTAACCAGTCATTCAGAATCTTAATTCATTCTTTAAATCTTCCAATCAAATATATTTGAAATGATTCATTCGTGAAAATCTTCAACTAAAGGTTTGAAATATTATCACGTTGGAAATTTTGAAATATAATGCAAAAGAAGATCGCTATGCTTCCAATTTTTCAAATTGCACCATTCAACGCTTCTAATTTTTAAATTCTGTTTTTCTTTGAGTTGGATTTTAAGTATTCAATATTTAATTTTAAGTTGTTTTATTGCGATTCTACGAATTCAAAAATTAAAAAAAAAACAGAAATATGTTTTTTTTTTCAAAGGATTTTAGACGACACGTATTTCACAAATTTAACGAAAATTTTATTTTAAAGATCGGAGTATTTGAACTTTCAAAACCTGTGATGCCCTTTATCAGAATTTGTCGAGAGACAAAAATTGAAATGTGCAGTATCTGAAACAACATAGGAATTTTACATTTTCTTTTTGACTCTGATAGATCTTTTCATTCTAGTTTGAAAACTATATTAATGTCATATATATTAATTTCAGATAGTTGCGCTTTTTTCCTGAAATGTTCAACTTTTTGGCATCCTTCACTTAGTGATATGATAATTAATGCAAGTTGATAAAAATAGTTGTTTAAACAATTTATTATTTTTGAAAACTATCGTCTCTCAGATAATTGTTAGAAAGTTCCGGTTTTTTTCCGAAATGGTTGACTTGGCTTTGCCTTGTTAGTAATGAACAAATACTATATAAACATGAGAGAAAAACATATTTTAAACCATTTCTTTTTTTTTCGTGTGCATATTTTGCTGGGGGGCGGGGGCGCTGATATCAAAATATGTTAAATTCCAAATTTTTCTTCTACGCTCTGCAATCTCCCCTAAAATCTCCTCTAATTATTTCATTCCTGTCTGTGTCTCTTGCGTGAGATAGCTTTTCTGTGATTAATTTTTTAAAACATTGCGAAAAGAGCAAAAATAATTCACTTAAGAAAGTAAAATGTCATTTCAAAAATTATTCTTGTTGAGGTTCACTTGTTATTTGTTCATAACTGAAAAGTCAAAGCAAAATCAAGATTACAAAAAAAAAGAAACTTCCTAGAATTACTTAAAGAGAAGATAGATGTAAACAATAATACATTGTATAAATAAGCATATTCGTTAACCTGCATTAATCATTACCCCACTAAGTGAAAAGTGGACAAAAATTTTAAGGGTTCAGAAAAAACCGCAACTTTTCAGCACTTATCTTAGTATTCAACTGGCTTTAGTTGAAAATTGAACACAAAGTGAAAAATTAAAAACAAACTACAATTTTCTAGCATTGTTGAAAAACCCCAAAAAATCATAATTAGCGCTAAAACCTCGCAAAACTCATTTTTTCACATATGGTTTTTTTTGGAACCCTATAAAACAGACTGAAGGGGGTGTTTTTCGATAAATGATATATTCGACTTGTATTCTATGGCTATTTGTGAACAGAAGTTTTGAGTTTTAACTTGATTCAGCTAATATTGACGATTCTGAATGAAATGTACAAAAACGTCTTTTTCCCTGATGGGAAATACGTGTTAAACTTCATGGGCTTGCAACACCTCTGAATATCATTTTTTTCTAAGCCGAAAAAATTGATTTTTTTTGTGTGCATTCGAACAGATGGCCGGGCGATGTGTATGAGAATTCGAGAAATGAAAAAATGTTGACTACCCTCGATTATATATTGTCACCGACGAGACTTATTTTCTCCGAAGAAGGACCCCCCACCTCTCCCCCTTCCGGGCCAATATTAAAATATTTTCAATTCCAAATTTTTCTTTTAAGTTTTGCAATAAACTTATTGTTTTAATGCAGAACAAAAGTGGACAAAAAGTTACAAATTTCAGAAGAAAACTGCAACTATCTGGCATTAATATAGATGCAGATACTTATAAACAACAATAATTTGTTCGCGCAATTTTATTTGCTCAACTCAAATAATTATTAGGCCACTAAAGGTGGAAAATAGACAAATAGTTAAAAATTTCAGAAAAAACAGCATCTTTCTACCATCGAGCAAAGAGAATATCATTAAAAATAACAATAAATTGTTCGAACAATTATTTTTGTTAACTTGAATTAAACATCACTTGACTTTAATCAGAAATTTGACAAAAAGTCGAAATCTTTAGAAAAAACCGCAAATTTCTAGCACTTATCTAAGAGAAGCTAGCTAATAACAATAGCAGTTTGTTTAAACAATTATTTTTCCTGAAATAAAATGAATATTAACTCATTTCAAGTGAAAAGTGGACAAACAGTTGCAAATTTTAGAAAAAACCGCAATTCCTAGCATTATTGAATCTCTGAAGCGATATTTTATAATAAATAACATTTTTCAAAATAATTTCTTCTAAACCAATGATATTTCGAATAAGCTTCATTCTCTGATTATGACTTAATTGTCAGATCTCATAGATACCTGAGAGACATGGACGCCAGGTAAAATTTCCTACCTCCCAGACGTGGCAACACCGCTTGAGGTGAGAACGTATAACGTCTAACGCGCTTCCTTATATATAGAGCAGGTCACTTCGTACACCCAGTATCACAAATATATATAAATTTCAAAATGAGAAATTGTTACCCCTCTTTTGAGAAACCTGATCAGAGGGCCCCCCTCAACGTATATATGCATAAAAATTTCAAATATTTTCACGGAAAATAGCGGAGGCGAGAACGTAGAGCCAACTACACGGAGGTGACAACGTACAGTCTATACATATATATATATATATATATATATAGCTGCACTACACAGTGCACGATACTCGCTCTGTATTTATTGAGTATTTATTAGTATAAGCATGCAAATATATAATTATATGAATAAATATATTAACATATATATACGTCACGGGACGTGACAATGGATAACTTGATAAAATTCTAATTTATAATTTAAAAATTTTCAAATCATAATTTCAAAGTTATAGTTTCAAACTGGGTAAATTTACAAATTTACATACAATCATAAATTGATTTATCTATAAAATTGGTGCATTTGCAGTTGCTGTCTTCAAAAACTTTTTAAATATTTTCGCCACGATTTCGCGAGTGGCAATGTGTGGTGCGGATTTCAGAGCATTGAAGATTCGGATTGGAGCACAAACAGTCTGTTTGCCGAGTTTGCTCTGCTGCTTACCAATACAGTCTTGTGGTCCTCACATACACAGGACATCTCAATTTTCTTTCGGGTTTTTTTCCATTTCGCGACGTATTTCGCGAGATTTAGGTTCTCCATCATCAAGTTTTGGGTCTTGGAGTATTGGCTGATCCCTGGAAATACTTCTGTGATGTCAGAATTGTGAGTAAAAAAATAAATTTGCGAACGTTCCTCGCCGTTCAAATGCTGTCTTCTGCTATGCGCAGATTTCTCCCTTTCGAAAAATTAATAATCTCGGCGAAAGTAATGATCGCCTCAGCAAAAGGCTTCATTCCTATAAATTTCGATGATCCGATGATCTCGCAAAACCCCGGATATTTGACAAGTTTTCTTTCTTTCGCTCTCAAATACTTGGGAAAAATTATATATGGAGTCATTTCCGTGCCTATAAAAAAAATCCCAAGTCGGAGTTAACCAACACCCTTAAGCGACAAAAGTGAATCTTTGTAGATGCAAAAGTCCAAATGTACGTAGAAAATTAATTTTATAGCTTATTGTGAGGCAAAAAACATGAGTAACGATTATTGAAGTCATTTTTACATTCTCATCATTTACATGGAATCACTTAGATTCATGTGATTTTGGACCTATCCAGTTTTCCTGAATTCTCGACGTTTTGAGACCCCCTGTGACAGAAAAATAGTTTTTATAAACATGCCTGTATGTCAGTCTGTCTGTCTGTCTTCAGATAACAATCGTTCTTGACACACCTTGCTTGATGGGAACATAAATACGAGTGCAAGGAGCTGCAGAGTGCTCGCACACGTGCAAGTATTGAGTGCGAGCACAAGAAGAGCACAATACATGCATGAAGCGCAACAATTTTTTATTAATAAATTAACAGTATGAATAAACAAATTGAAAATATTTTATTGGGTAAAATTGTTAATATTAATACTGTATAGGGCAGAATTTTATTTTCTTGTATCTTCCTAGAAAATAATTTTTGATTAACTTAAACTGGGTGTCTGGATTTATATGGCTGTATTAATAAAAATGAACCGAAACTTTCATTGGCAAAAGTTTATTAAAGTTTTAGTTTTTGAGTTATGAAGTGAGCAACAGCAAAATTTCGTGGCTCGAATGAACTTACGAGATTGCTTCAACTATTTTTCAATAACACCAATAGTTTGACGGGACAATTTTAATTTTTACATTCTCATGATTTAGATGGAATGTCTTACATTCATATGATTTTGGACCTATCCAGTTTTCTCCAATTCTTCACGTTTTGAGATCTTCTGAGTCAGAAAAAATATCTTTTACGAACATGTCTGTCTGTTATCTTAGTTGTCTGGAGACGCGATAACTTTCGAAGGAATTTCCTGATTAAAATTTTCTCACGCACACTGGTTAGTTGTCCGAAAATACAGGTCAAGTTAATTAGCCAGCCTTCTAATGCCAATAGTTATGGGTTCAGTCATGGAAAATCAAACTGCAAAACTCAATAATTTAATTATTGGAAAATTCAAATTTACAGCTGAGCAACGCAAAAGGGGTTGAAATTAGCAATAGAAACATTTTTGGTCTCGAAAAAACCTACAAAATTGCCTCGTACCATTTTTCAATAGCACTCATAGTTTGGCGGAAAAAATTGAATTTTCACATTCTTATCATTTAAATAGAATGCCTTAGATTAATGTGATTTTGGACCAATCCAGTTTTCTTCATTTCTCGACGTTTTGAGACCCGCTATGTCAGAAAAAATAGTTTTTACGAACATGTCTGTCTGTCTGCCTGCTGCCTGACGACGCGATAACATTCGATTTAAACTTCCTCTTGCGCGCTGGTTTGTGATCCGAAATTACAGGTTAAGATTGTTAGCCAGCCTTCTACTGCCAATAGTTATAGTTTTAGCCATGGAATATCGAACTGGAAAACGTAATATTTCAACGTTCCCACGAAACTACGCAAGATACAGTACAAAGACAAGGGAACAAAATTATTTGTTTCTAAAAGTTCTACAAAATTGCTTGCATTTATTTCACACTAGCAATAATAGTTTTTTTTTAAACGTAGAAAATGCCATAAGAAAATCGAAAATTCAAATTTACAGCTAAACAACGCAAAAGACGATGAAATGGGCAACAGAAAAATTTCTCGTCCTGAATCATCCAACAGGATTTCTTTAATATTTTTAATATTAAATTCCTTGGAAGTTCTCCTTCAATATATGCCGACAGGAAGTTGACGTCTTACTTTTCAAAGAATGGGACGAAAAACATAAGTCTAACGTTGGTCAGCCTTTAGGTTCATCAACAAATTGATTGTTTATACATTCCATGAGTGTGCGTCATTCGTCTGACGTAATCTCTTTGACATTTTTTAATATAAAATTTCCTCTGATTTTTGCCGACATCATGCGTCAGAGGTCTCACATTTCATATAATATTGAACAATTCCTGGTGAACAAAATTCATTCAAAATCCATTCTGATGACATCATCCTAGTTCCAGGAATCCTAATAACGCATCAATACTTTTCTCTAATTCGAAATTAAAATAATTGCACCATATTACAACAATTCTTGGAAATAGATGTAGAGGGTGAACAATATATGAGTGGTGGGGAACATACGCTTCTGCTAAGAGAACATGCTGACCAGCCCCTTTATGGTTAATTCTACGGTATCGTACGTAGAGAAGAGCTCTCGAAGAATCTGCCCAACATGTTTCTCAAGTCTGCTGGATTAAGATCGGAGACTGAGGGATTTGTTTTTGCCTTTCAAGACGGCGTTCGAGACACCTAAGTTTACCGCAAGCGCATAACGAATGTACCTCTAGGCCAGCGATTCCCAAACTACTGCCGACGGTCGCGTCCCCGACCGCGGTCGGGGGAGACCACCCCGGGCCGGGCAGCCGCTGTAGGGGGATGCCACCCCGGGCCCTGCAACGAGAAGCCCAGAAAACCGCGGTCAGCAGACGGCTACTTTCAGGTACCTCTATGATAGCCCTTTCATTGTCATAAGAATAAGACCAGTACCAATTACTACAATAAATAAGACAGGGCTCAATTAAATTTTAATTGGCTGAAATGATTTCTTCATATAATTTCGAAAAAAAAGTTTATGAAAATCGGTTAATATTTCCAGTAATGAAGTAAATCTTTAAGTGCATGCAAAATTAGAAGAACTCTCAACTGGGATTGAAGATATTGACCGATTTTCATCAACTTTTTTTTCATTTTCTTGAAATTATATCAGGAAATTGATTCAGCTATTTAAAGTTTAATTCATTAACATTTCAACAAAGTTCAATTTTGTTCAACCGGCTCTAATCCTCACAATAGAAAGGTCGCGCGATGCGTGCAACCGCCCGCATGACCGGCGTCAAGTATCCCCCTTGGGTTCCAGTATTGTGAAAAAATTGTAGGGTGGCGGCCCTGCCCGTCCCTAAAAAGTGCGAAAAAAGTTCGCACAGAAACAATTGGACATGTTCTCAGTGGATGCTGAGAGTATGCACGCTACGGGTACATACAGAGACACAATGCTGCTCTAAAAGTATTATATTACTATCTTAGGCACCTTAATGGTGTTGATCTATTGCTCGTCTTGCCATACGCCCAGGGGAGCTCGAGTTCGTTGTGGAGAATGATCAGTTTAAGATCTACTGGAATTTCTCGTTCTCCACCACTCAGCGTATCAGTGCTCCGAAGCCTGATATTGTCATCCAATATCTGAAGACCAAGATCATTTACGTGATTGAATTCTCGGCACTCCAGGTGTCCCTCGCAGATTTGATTCTTCCTGATATATGTTGGAGTACTCGAAAAACTAAGCGACACGTATTTTTTTATCTGCGGAAAAACACGTCAAGGGGGTGAAACAGCCTCTGAAAAATAGGGGTCGCAAGTGTTGATTTTACCTTTTTGTTTATAAAAACAAAATTGATTTTGAAGAAACCTACTGGAAATGTTTCCTCGTGCTGAGAGCTGAATAACGTAATTTTCTCAACAAATAAAATAAAAGTAAAGGGGGAAAACCAACCCTACATATTTTTGAAGTTGTGCTGAAAATTGCTAAATTCACAGGAACATTTTTTTTAAACATCTATTTTGCACTTGAGACAAAAATAAAGTTGAAGTGTTCTGCCAAAAAAATTTAGAACAAAATTAATGGGGATAGCTACCACTAGACACTTTTCATTGTGTGTCTATGATAATATATACTTTACATAAAAAAAAAAAATTGATTAGCATTTCGAACTCGAAAGTTCATTGCCTCACTACCCAATTCGGGTAGTGTTTCTAGGTGGATAAATACTACCAGTGTGGGTCCACCACGCCCACGACGGGTCAACAACACGCAGTATTCCCCGAACGGTCACCCATCCAAGTACTAACCGCGCCCAACACTGCTTAACTTCAGTGATCTAACGGGAACTGGTGTTTTCAGCGTGGTATCGCCGTTGACATATATACTTTACATACACAAAAAAATTCGGAAATTAGTTCTATAACGAAGGAAGTGAAATAGAGTACATCCAACATAATTGCAAAAATTACACGGGGATAAACCACCACTACATATTTTCAAATGTGCTGAAAATTGCTAAATTCATATGAGAAAAAGTTTTGAAATATATATTTCGCACTTGGGACAAGAATAAAGTTGACGTGTTCCGCCAGAAAAATTAAAAAAAAATTAATGGGTTCAGCTACTCCCAAAAACTTTTTATTTTGTGTCTATTATAATATATACTTTCCATGCACAAAGACAATTGGGAAAATAGTTCTATAACGAAGGAAGTAAAATAGAGTCCATCCAATATGAGTAAAAAATTGAGCAAGTGTAAACCACCCTCCAATTATGTAGAAAATTGCAAAATAAGTCTAAAATTGAGCAAAAAAATCAGAATACAATACGTGTTGCATATTGGAGAGGGTAACTAACACTATTTTTTCACAACTCAACCTTTATGATTAAATCATGTGCGCATTATTTTCCAAGTTTATTTAATTTTGAGTTATGCGATTTGTTGTGAATGAATCACCTTGTTTTTGTCGCAAGTTGAAATTTAACACAGAAGGTACAATAATAGAATAGCTGGAATGAGTATTGAATCTTTCCTGTTGTTCCTCTTGGAATAATGTTAAAATTCACACTTTCATAAAATGATTTGTTTTCAGTGATTCTATTATTTTACATTCTGTGATAGATTTCATCTTGAAAAAAAACGAGGTGATTCGAACCAAGATTGAAACTTGTCCGTGCAAAGATTTAACTGCAAAATAACAGCAATGACGTGAACAATGTACGAAAACTTGCAATATCAAAACCCCAGTATCCGAAACAGGATTCATTGTAGTTTTCAACGCCGTTACTCTGCCCTAATTCGCTTATAACTAGTTCAGTCCAGTCTAGTCCTGAACACTGTTACTTTGCCTGAATTCTAGCGAATCCGAGAGCGAATCGTTCACCTCAAGTTGGAAGTTCTGCAATCTGTTTAAATTTAAACCGATTAGTTCATGCAAAACATTCTGCGTGAGTAAAGTTACTTCAAAACTTCTGTGAAGTTCTGGAACGGGGACTCACATTGTGTGCAACACGTATTTTTTTCGGATTTGTTGCTCGATTTTAGACTTATGTTGCAATTTTTTACATAATTGGGGTTTGGCTTACCCCGCGTACCCCATTAATTTTTTTTTTGCGAAATACGTCAACTTTATTTTTGTCTCAAGTGCAAAATATTTATATTTAAAAAAAATTTTCTCCTATGAATTTAGCAACTTTCAACAAAATTAAAAATATGTAGGGGTGTTTTATCCCCGCGTAATTTTTTTATTCATGTTGGATGCACTCTATTTTACTTCCTTCGTTATAAAACTAATTGGCCAATTTTTCTTATGCATGGAAAGTATATATTATCATAGAAACAAAATAAAATGTGTTTAGGGTAGCTACCCCCATTAATTTTTTCACAACATTTCTCTGGCGGAACATGTCAACTTTATTTTTGTCTCAAGTGCAAAATAGATATTTTTAAAATTTTCTCCTGTGAATTGAGCAATTTTTAGCAGAACTTGAAATATATGTAGGGGTGGTGTAGCCCCTTAATTTTTTTTTGAGGAAATTACGTTATTTATCTCTCATCACGGAGAAACTTTTCCAGTAGGTTTGGTCGAAATCAATTTTTTTTTCATGCACAAAAACATACAATCGACACATTTAGACATTTATTTAGATTATTGAACGAAATATGAACATTTTCTCGAAAACCGGCGCTGCTTTCTCCGAGATATGCTCGTGTAGATGTTGTATGCAAAAAATTAGACAAAAATATTCAACCGCGCGGCCTAAAAATGCGGAACCGATTACATATTCTGAAAAAGGGCCTTAAAGACGCCATCATTGGAACTATAGCTGATGGTGTTTGATGTGATGTAAAATCAGTGGATTTGAAAAGTGTAGAATAATATATACTCAACAATTTGAAGAATTTGACAAATGAAACTTTGAGAAAACTTGTATTTTCTAATCTTGTACATTTCAACATTTTTTTCTGAAATGATTACTTTCAAATTGCAGAGTGTTTGTTTGGATGAAATTCACAAATTACCACATTTTAAAAATGTAAATGTTTGCTTCACACATTGAAATGTACGATATGCTATGTACATAGTAATAGCAAAATGAGTTTAATGAATATAATTTAATCGAAATATGACTTTTTCTTTAGGGATATACAAAGTTTCAGGAAGCTAATTGAAAAACAGGTTATTTGACTAGAAATATTCAAATTTATTTAGAGAAAAATTAATATTAATACAGAATCTTATCTACTAGACTTATCTGTTCACCGTGTGCGAATTACTAAAACCTAGCCATTTTACAAATAATTCGTTGACACGTTTTTTTGAGTACTTTTTCAACCAGATAGATCTAAATGTTTAACTTTTGCAAGGTATGTATAGGTATGTATAGGCCCACGTATGTATAGGTCTATTCAGTATTAAGATGTCTAATAACGCTTATATCCACAAGGTCACGGTCCTTGGGAACGCCAGTAATCTTTTCTTTCTTCATATCAATTTTGGCACACTTGTCCGAACCAAAGTTTATCTCAATCTCTCCTGTGTAAATCTTGACGATATTTATAGTAGTTTGAAGTTTGCTTTTACCAGAGGCATAGATCTTCAGGTCAGACATATAGAATACATAAGTGACCTTATACTCGCGCTGGTTAGTGTCGCCACAGAGGTGTTTAGAAGAATTTCGTAGTGCCAGAGATAGAGGCAGAAGTGTGATGCAAAAAAGCGAAGGGCTCATAGTTTCACCCTGAAAGACGTCCCTCTGGAAAGTTACCTTGGCCGTGGTCGCACGATAATTTCTAGATGAGGCAGTAAATCCAGTTTTCCAAAGAAATATCAATCTCTCTATGCATCTAACTGTGTTTGGATGCACCTTCAAGGTTTGCATGACACGCACTGCAGCTATCATCGGGAATGTCTTGGCTCAAAATGTGGCGACGGTATGCTAGAGTGGAAATGACACCCTCTGGAAATGCCAAAATGAAGCCCTCCGTGCCCGACTACAATCCGTGTGATCTAAAGAAAGCAAACGTCCACTCATACGACATCGACTGCTCTTCCACACTTCTGTGGAAAATTCCGTGCATCCTCTTGTCGAGCAGATGTTCGCGGAAGTTTATCTCCTGTTGCCTTCAGGAGTGAGTATTTGAGATGGATAAGATTTTATGCATTTTGCTCACCCCTGATATTGAAGTCAAGGCCGAGTGTTTTAGCGGCCTCCTCCGCTGCTTTGTACAGAAACGCCCCTTTGCCTACTTCTTCGTGTTCCCTGACCATTTTAAGAAGAGGGTCTTGTGCATTTGCGACTACATGTGCTGTACCCAGAATAATCCTGTTGTGAAGACATTCAAGATTCAGTATTCCACGACCACCTTGACGGCGTGAGATGTAAAGTCGTGGAACAGAAGACTTAACGTGCATGCTTTTGTTCATGTGCATAACCCTTTGAAACCCGATATCAAGGGATCTCAGCTCGTCCTTCATCCATGGAACTACTTCAAATGAATAAAGTACTATTGGGACAACAAGCATGTTCGTCGTAGATACTCTGTTCCTCGCCGACGGTTCGGAAGACCATATCTGTCGGATGAGACGTTTGTATATGCATCGGAGAGTATCCTTTATAAACATTACGTCCAGAATGCGGCTCTGTGCCACGCCCAGGTATGTACAGGTCTCTCCAGAGCAAAGGTGCCGTATAGCGCTTCTGTCAACGAGCTCAGGATCTTCGGGGATGCCGTTAAGTTTTCCTTTCTTCAAATTAACCTTGGCGCATTTCTCTAACCCGACTCCATTCCAATATCTTGAGCGTACTCTTTGACAATTTTTAGAGCTACATACGTGTAGTTTCTCTTGATTTTTAGCATAGATCTTATGATCATCCATGTAAAATACATGACCGACCTTATGCTGTTGGTTTCCAGGTTTGCCGCAGAAGTGCCCTTCGGTATGGCGAAGTGCGAGAGATGGTGGCAATAAGGTGAGGCGAAAGAGGAGATGGCTCATTTTGTCGCCCTGAAACACACCTCTCTGTAAGGTGATACTGTTAGTGATCAAACGATGTTTTCCAGATGCAACAGTCACCTCGGAGTGTTCGTGAAAGTCAATTAAAAACACACGGTAGAATTCCATCTATATTCTACGACGCATCGGGGATACAATCGATAAACAAATCTTCTTTTGCCCTTTCGGACTAAAAGGTAGCGTAAGTTTTTACTTATTAATTCCACTGTAACTCATTTCTACTCTCATATTATAATAAATAATAGTCATATAAAATTACTGTCATTCTGAATTATCGCAATCCCTTTGGATTGATAATGTGGAAACGAACCACACAATAAAATGAATAGTCGGGCCTTACCAACCTAACCTAATCAGACCTTGTAACCTCCCTCATTCTAACAATTTTCTAACCTACCCTCGCCTTTTCTCGGAACGTAACAGCTGATTTGGTGGCAGCGGTGGGATTGCCACTTTCGTTTAAATTCAGTGTTTTATTAACAATTTAACTTCAGTGTACTTTTAAGATATCTATTTCATCGGCACTCGAGAGTATAAGTGCTTCTTAGATACGTTGCACGGTCACCTTCGGGGCAAGGCAAAGCTCGAAGTGCATGATAGCAGGGTACCACTAAGAGCCTGGTCCTATTTTCATTCTTTAATCTTTTTTCAATTAATGATAGAGATATTTTTGGGTCGCTCATGTGTATTGCTCGATTAAAGACATCCAGAAGATGAGCTTCTCTGTTTACTTGACGTGCATGTGACGTCATATTTTTGCAATAAAACTTGCGCCATGACTCGCTGGCATCTTCGGTATAATAGGCCATTGGTAAAGAAAATTGTCGGGCTATTTGGCATCCATGCTGCAACAGTTTATGCGAAGACGGATTCATACGCGCCGAGGGAAATAGTTCGTAATGCTTTCAATAAGTTTGCCTGCAAAAGTTCTCTAATAAATCCAAATCAAGTTCTTTCTTGCATTGAAACGGAGATAATATGGTTGCAACATCTTGGACAAATTGAACTCCGAGTCCTAAGCTTTCCACAAATTGTTGAGGCTGTTGAAAGCATTTTCTTTCCAAGTTCCCAGTATTAGTCGTACCGCGACCTGGCAAAACCTGATCAGCTCCTACTCCAATAATATCATACAGATTTTTCTGGATTATGGCTTTTTGCACTTCAAACGGTTCTACAAGATTTATATTTCTAATAATAAATTGATTTTTCATTTAGTTTAAATGTTCTGTATATTGAAAAACTGAAAATATATATTGACTTACCTTTCAGGTGTTTTCTATTAGCTCATGTTCTTATTGTTCCCGTGTTTCTGTACGCTATATGCAAGAGATGCTCGAAGCTTTTGATCTCACAGTGCAAGAGACCCAATCCCAATTTCAGAAAAAAATCTGTAGAAGCAAAGTCATCTTCTAAATTTCCAAAATTATGCACTGTTGGATGACAGATTGGGCATCTACACGTAGCCCTGTTTCCAACTATTGTATTGACGCATTTGCCGTCATATAAAGGTTTCGAGACGAGAAATTATATTTTGGCACGTTTTACATTCTTCATTCAGAATGTATGAGAAACAAGAGCATCGATTTCCTCATTTAATCTATTATTTTATTTTATTGTAGCAGCTTCATCTTCTTTCTCAAGTGCAATACGCAATGGTCGACAAAGGCGAACACTTTGGGGGGTAGGGTTTAACCACGAATCTTCAGAGAAACTGCTTTTCAATTGAATGACAATGAAGCTGCTGACAAAAAGCGAGTTTTGCGGGTCAGAACATTCGTAGTTTGGATCAACACACCTCTGCTGAGGGTTAAGATGAGCAACAGCAACAGCATCACATATACGTTCAGCGGTTTTGTTTAAGGTTCTCTGTAAGGGAACTACAATTTCAATTTCAGAAATGCTGAGTTAATTGCTTTTTTCCAGTTCACACTCTACCATAGCTTCACGAGGTTTATCATAGCATGGATACAATTCACACTTTCTGGATAGACAATCCTTTACCAATTCTTGACAAGAGTTCTTATTCAAGTTATTTTCCAAGTAGGAAGCTAAGGCACTTTCGCCTGAATGTCTTACTTCATTGCATTCACCATCGTTTTCTTTTTCACTTGAAAATTCTGCTTCACAAGCTTGTCTCCTTTTAGATATATGTAATGCCAATTTTAGAAGCTCAGAGACGTTTTCCGCAAATTTTATTAGATGGAGCGCTCGCCTATATCGTGAACTGTAGGAGGCCTTTCTAATCTCAATTCGTTTTCTCCCGCTGTTCGGACGCACTCGTGATTTTTTTTTTGGTCGACCACCTGCATTTTTTTAACACTTTTTCGGTTATTCATGCTGAAAAAGATTACAATTTTGTTGTAAATAACGTAAAAAATTATAAACAAGAAGCCGGAGAAGCAAAAAAAAAGTAGAAATTAAAATTCGTAAATAAAACTTCTCTTCATTTTAACATTCTTTATACATCATTATGTGACAAACATTTAAAAATCATATTAAAGCTTAAATAGAACTCACCTTGGATGATTCTGCAGGAATAATTTATGCAAAATATTGTTTTATTCATTTATTATTATTATTTAATTTATATATTTATTTATTTATTCATTACAATATAATCTCCGACCACGTCAAGTGATAAAATTATAGTTGTAAAGGGTTAGAAGGTTTTCTTTTGTTTCAAACATAATCCTGTTACCGCGAACATAATCTTTGGCGACAAACTTCAAGAAATAATGTAGAAAATGTATTTTATTTTTCGATTTTTGTTTCACTAAATCCGACCTATCGTTTTCAATTTAAAATTTTGAAATTCTGATATCGGATTTGGATTTAGCGATCTCGGAAACGTAAATATGGCTTATTCTGTAAAATTGCCCAGAAAAAAGTTTTGTTCCGCCATATTGGATCCGCAGTTCTTTATTTTAAAATTCTGACTTCAGATTTGAATTCAGAGTCCTCGAAAACATAAATAAGGACAATTATTCAAAAATTTTGTTCCGCCATATTGCATCCGCCATTCTTTATTTTGTAAATCTGACGTCACATTTGGATTTAGCGGCCCTAAAAACCTAACGATAATAAACTACGTAAAGTTACCATCATGTTTCCGACTTTTGTCTCTCCATATTGGATTTTTCATTTTTAACCGAATTTTCTCAAAAAGGAAATACGCTACGCGATTTTTCCTGTCAGATTTGAATTCAACTTTTGTCAAAAATTGACGGTCTTTTCCCGCATTTTCCAGGTTGGGAATTTTGGGAAAACATTTCTCTATAATTTTTCCTTATTCTGCATTTGATAACCTGTAACCTCGTTCGAAGAACGTCCATTTTCGTCAATTCGCTCGAGAGATATTAGGTTTTGAAAGTAAATTTGGCAAAATCTCCCAATGTGCGCCGCCAAGCCAAGAGTACAAGTGTTCAGAAAACGTGCTTCTCGCCGCTTCCTTCCGTTCCTTTCCACTCCACCCGTAATTCCTTCGTGTCGAGTTTGTCGATGGTTGGTCGCAGTACAAAAGGCCTGCTTGCTGATTCCGACCAATGTGTACCGTCGTCACATTGCTGCTTTCTTATTGGGTCCGTCGACCGGGCTGCTCATCTCCCCATTGGTCTTTCGCATACTCGTGACAACATGGCCGATTTCTAGTTCCCTTGAATATGGCTACCTTCCAGTTATTTTAAGATGGCCGTCTTCAAGCTACCTCAGGATGGCTGTTTTCCAAGTATTTTAGAGTAACTGTTTTCTAGCCATCTTAGCATGCCGGGTCGCCTAGCCACGTGGTGTTGCAGGGTTGGTTCAGTGTACTATGCCTTGCCTTTGACGTTGCGTGTGGAGCTTCACGATGTGACCTAGGAGGGTTGGTTCGGTGTGTTAAGCAACTACCGCCTTGCTACTGGTGCTCGCAGCTGGTATTGGCGCTGGTTGTCATGTGTCGACGGCAGAACATGGCTGCCGACTCCGGTCTCCCCACTTGACCGGTGGAGTGTGGTCGCTGGATGCGGCGGTGACCGGCCGGTGCCGCCCTCTCCGTGCTTGCGCGGGACTGCTGCGCCGTATCGGTGGTGCCTCATCCTCACGTACTGGTTCCTTGGTGGCTACCAGGTTTGTGGCTGTACGCGTCGTCAGCCCTGTATTTACTACCTGTCAGTACGGCGCTCAGTCTTCCTACCGCCTATGTGTTCGAAACAATTTCTAGCCTGGCTATGTACCGAAGGATTGTTTTGGAAGGTCGGTCATTAGTATCTTATTACTAAATGTGAGGTAAACATTATTTAATGCTGCCTAGCCTACTCCTGACTCTCGGCTTGACGGTAAGTCCGGGCTTTTCGGGCTACTTTCAGCGGTCCTTTCCTCCCTTTCGGAGGTTAGGTACGGCTTCGGCGAGTCGCCGGAAAGTGTTTTCACAATTTTTCGAATTAATTATACAAAACTTTGTTACGACTCCCCCGGGCCTAGCTGAAGCCTACCGGTTCCTGTGGATCCTCTACCAGGTCTCCTCAGATTTGCTTGGTTCTTACTCCCCCCCCCCCCTCAGGAACCTGTCTCGCAACTTGGATCACCTGATTCTTTAAGGTTCCTTGCTTGGCTAGAAGTACTCAATCCATCGTGGCTTGACCTCCCCTGAGCCTACCCCTTCTATCCGGCAATTCTATGCTACTCTAGTGGTGTTCGAATGCAGTGAGAGTCGAAGGTACTTTCCCTAGAAACTTATTGCATGGTTCGGGGAAATAAAAGACAACAACTTCGGTACTCTGGTTTTATTCGTGGGTCATGCTCGACCACACCTAGTTGCCACCCTACATTCTTTTTGGGGTTGTGCCCCTGAGACAAACATCGACCCTCTTTAGGACCGTAGGGCAACTTAAAAACAAATAAAGCAAAAATGAGAAAACAAATAAAATGGAGTGAAATTTCTCAGTGGTACCGGAAAATCGAAATAACCAAAATTGTAATCAGAAAATTAGAAGTGAAAAGAAATGAATAATCGAAATGAACAAAACAAGAAAAAATTAATCAGGGTGTATTGAGGCATGCTGCTACTCGCAGTGCTGTTCCCGTCCTCCGCACTTGCTTAAGGCGCTCGTGGCCTGCGCGCCCTGGGCCGCGGATCCTCGGCCGTAATCGCTGGCTCGACGGGTTGGAGCTTCCACGATGCGTGGACGGGTCGGAGACGTCCCCGCGTCCCTGGTGGGTGGTCTCTCCGTTCTCTGCTGCGGGCGACTACGCCGGAACCCTTCCAGGCATCGGCGCTGCCCAGTGCCTCCTGTTGGCCTCCTCCAGGCGTTGCCTTCCAACTCTGTCGCGGTCGCGCCTGGCCTCCTCGATTCCCGCCGCTACCGCCTTCCGGCTGGACTGCTGTCTTCAGGTCCATTCCCAGAGGTGCTTAGGCGGTCTGTTGCGCTTCTTCGCCCCCGAAGAACCGTCGCTTGCCCCTTCTCTCTCTCTCTCTCTCTCAGGGTCTCACTGGGCTGTCCCGACTGGACGTTGAGTCCCTCCGACTCGGACCCGCCTCTCCCCGCGACAGGTATGTCGGGTTATGGTCATGCTGGTCGGTTCCCAGCGCGTTTGGGTCTCCCCTTCAGCTTGCCTCCTCCGGGGCACCGTGGATTCAGTGAGCGGCCCCCTTGCCCTTTCCTGGCTGACCACGCCCTCGGCTACCGGTGGATCCGGTAGGGCGATGGTCTCCCTCCTGAAGATCGGGTTGGTTGTTGCCGCGTCCGGTCAACTCCCTTTGTGCTCGAGGGCTTCGTCGTTCTATTGCCGGCTGCGACGGGATGTCCCAGGCTTCCTGGCGCATCATACCGATGATGCCCTGCATCGCTTTACAGATTCTCCTGTGCTCCCGGCGGTGGTAGTCTGCTGCGGCTGTAGGAACGGAGAATTTCGTGTTGAGAGCATTGTCGGCTATCTTGCTCCAAATCAAATACCCCTTTTGGGGCCCCAAGATTCATGCTGGCAAAGCTGTCTTATTTCTATGCCACCCTGGGCATGCAAGGGTTTAGGGGGACTATTAGGGAGGGCTGGGTTACTCGTTATTCCCTACTCCCCCCTTCCCTAGATGGTCCCTCCTCGTGGTAGGGAACTAGCAGTTTTACTGGGAATTTTCCTACTAATTGTCCGTCTTCCGTTCCCACCTCGTACACCGACGGTCCCACAACGCGGACTACGACGTACGGTACGTACGCGTTTTCGTGGTGCAAGGAGACCAGGTCTTGGAGCTCCTTCAGCTTCACCATGCTTTGCATCCACTCCTCGTGCTCAGGGGGGGGCTTCTACTCTTCGGCGCAGGTTGTTATACGGTTTCGGTTCCCTACCTAAATTCAAATATGCCGGGCTGACCCCCGTGGTGCTGTGCATGGCCGTATTGTAAGCGAACCTAAAATCTTTCAAGTACACCTCCCACTGCCGACGGTCTTGCGCTACATACGCGGAGATCATCGTTTTGAGGACCCGATTCACTCGTTCGACAGGGACCGCCTGTGGATGGTACACCGGAGTGAATGAGTGCCGAATTCCGTAGGTCTCTGTCAACCCTTGAAACGCTTTGTTGACGTATTCTGTTCCGTTCTCCAACACGGGCACTTCCTGTGCCCCCACCGGTTCAGAATATGGTCCTTAAAAGCTTTGATAATGGTCTCGGCGTTAGCTTTTCTCATGGGCGACAATTCAAGCCATTTCGTATAAAGGTCTTCGAACACCACTAAGTATTCAAATCCTAGCACCGTCTTTGGCCAAGGACCCATCACGTCGGTAACCACTACGGCCCAAGGCTGTTGTACTACCCTGCAGCCCGTCAGGCCTGCTGCAGGTCTCTGATCAGCCTTGATTCTCTGGCAGGTGTCGCAGGATCGTACCCACGGAGAAATGTCGCGATACATGCCTGGCCAGTAGTACTGAACCGAGGCTCTCCGGTATATCTTGTCAATTCCCAGATGCGCGGCTTCTGAATGGTTGTGTACTTCATCGAAGACTTCTTGTCTTCTTTCGGCTGGTACTGCCGACTTCCACGCCTCTAGGTCCTCGATTACCGGGTCTATCAGCGGATTCGGACGGTACCGATACAACATTCCGTCTACTATTTTCCACCCGTGGAATTTTAATGGGGTTTCTTCCACCTTGCGCAGTCGTCTACGATACCACTCGTCCTCCACTGGCTCCACGGCAGCTATGGGGATTGCTACTTCCTCCTCATACATCCGAGAAAGGGCGTCAGGCACGTGGTGCAAAGCTCCTTTCCGGCGTACGACGTCAAAATCGTATTCGAGGAGGTCAAGTGCCCATCGCGCCAGTCGACCAGCTGGATTGTGGAGGTTGTGTAACCATCGCAACGAACTGTGGTCGGTGATTACCGTGAAGTGAAACCCTTCCAGGTAGTGACGGAATTTACTAACCGACCAAATCACGGATATACATTCCTTTTCCGTGACCGAGTACTTTCTTTTCGCATCCGACATCGTCTTACTCGCGTAAGCGATCACCCTCTCAACGCAATCTTGCATCTGCGTTAAGACTGCCCCGAGACCAAAATCGCTCGCATCGGTCTGGAGCACGAATGGGACCTCGAAGTCAGGATATGTCAAAATCGGTGCCGTCGCCACTTGCTCCTTAAGCCTAGCGAACGCGATTTCCTGTTCAGTTCCCCATTCCCACAGGACGTTCGTCCTAAGCAATTTATTTAGTGGTTTCGCGTCGGTCGCAAAGTTGGGTATAAAACGACGGTACCATGACACCATTCCCAAGAACCGTCTAAGTTGCTTTATTGTCTTTGGGGCTGGGTAGGAGGAAAGAGGCTCCACTTTGTCCGGATCGACTTGCAAACCCTCCTGATTCACCAGGAATCCGAGATATCGTACGGTCAGTGTCCCGAATTCACATTTCCTCGGGTTGATTGTCATTACGGCACTCTGTAAGCGGTCTATGAGTCTTGCTACCCAATCCTGGTGGCCTTTAAACGTCTCATTTACGATGACTATGTCATCAAGGTACGCGTAGACGTTTGACTCCATGTCGGGCCCTACGAGGGAGTCAACCAGCCACTGGAATGTCGCAGGGGCCCCTGACAGTCCAAAGGGCATCCTTGTGAACTGAAAGAGCCCCATTCCAGGGACTGTGAACATTGTGTACTCCCTGCTATTTTCGGCCATCGGGATCTGGTGGTACCCCACTTTAAATCTAAGGTCGTTATATATTTCGCGGCGCAGAGTTGCTCGAGGATCATGTCCATCTTCGGCAAGGGCTACGCATCCTTTTTGGCCACCTTGTTGAGCCTGCGGTAGTCCACGGAAAATCTATACGTCCCTCATCTTGCATATTTTTCAGGACCTCAGAAGGGGGCTTAATATTCCCGGCAACTAACGTGTCCAGTTCTTGTCGCTCCTCAGCCGTTATGTCTCTATACCCGGCTTGTTCTGGCTGCGGTAGAGTAGGCGCTCCGCTCACATAACCCCTTTTTTGGAGTTGTTCGGCATGGTTCAGCAGACGTTGATGCGAAAAGTGCGAGAGCTCTGGGTGTTTCTCGCACCATAGAGCATGCAGTTTTGCAATGTAACCTTCTCGTTTAGGGACAATACTGATATCGTAACACTCTAGCAGGCCGTCATTGAGTCGATCCGTCCACTCAAAAGTAACAAGATTCCGCCTGTCAATGGCATTGGCTCCGTCTTGAATCGCTCCCCTAAACTCTAGGGTAGTCGGCATTGTTGTCGGGAGCTCTGCGCGTTCGATTGTTTTGAACCGCAATTACTACAACTATGTTTGGTGTTGCCATTTTTGTTCCCACGAGCAGCCAGGGAAAAGGGTCCGTCCATTCTTGTAGAACCCTGCATGCAAGAATAAGGCTGTATACCATCATTTTCAACATAAAATAGGGATAGTCAAAAACCTTGTTGATGCTGCTATTCTACTGTCTGATAACACTTTCCACTCAGATAATCTACAAATTGTTAAGAAATACTTATGGTATAACAACTATCCCAATGAGTTCGTACAGAAACATATAATATCATATCATATCATATCATATCATATCATATCGTATCGTATCGTATCGTATCGTATCGTATCGTATCGTATCGTATCGTATCGTATCGTATCGTATCGTATCGTATCGTATCGTA
>CAKNXH010062197.1:0-17361 GCA_932178445.1 Andricus quercusramuli
ATATATTCTCATCAGAGGAGACATTAGATTTGTGTAGAATCTGACCCCACCCCCACCCGTTTTTGTCAAATTTCCACGTTTTGAGAACCCCTGAAACGTATGTGGGTATGTATGTATGCATGCATGTATGCATGTGTGTATGTGTGTATGTATGTATGTATGTATGCATGCATGCCTGTCTGTCTGTCTGTCTGTGAGCACGATGACTTTCGAAAGAAGGGGCAGATTGTATTGGCCTTTAGTATGTTCTTTAACTGCCCTAAAATGAAATTCGAGTTCGTGAGCCTGCCATTTTGGGTGAAAATGCAAAAAATTACAGCATTTTCAAAATTTTGGAGACCACTTTTTTTAGAATTCGGAAATTCTATGCACAGCTGTTCGTAGTATTCAAAAATACGTTGCTTTTTGAACAGCCTACAAGATTGTCATAACAACTTTTTGAATTTTCCTGAAAAATTAAAAATTCAAATTTTGATTGCACAAAAAAAATGAAAATCAAAAATTCTAGTTTCCAGTCAAACTATAAAAAATGCGAAAAAAAGGTGAATAGACAAAAATTGTGCATTCAAAAAATATCTACAAATTTTTATGATAATCACTGTTTGATAAGACGTGTAGTTTTTGTATAAATTCCTAAAAAAAACAGCATTAAAAATAAAAATAAAATGAAATTTCTGGACAAACACAAGCTACGAAATAAATAATTATAATTTTAATGCCTAATTTTTACATTCTCATCATAATGAGAAGGTATTGGTTTTATGTGAAAAATGACTTTCGCGGATTCCGTCACATGTCGAAGTCAGAAAAAATAGTTTCTACGTCGGTGTCTGTCTGTCGTAGTCGTCGTTGCCGTCGTTGTCGTTGTCGTCGTTGTAGTCTGTAAACACGATAACATTTGAAGAAATTATCTGATTGGATTGCCCCTTGACACACTTTATAAGAGTGTGACAAGAAAGGAGGAGTTTGTCATCCAGCTATTTTGGACAAAATTTCAAAATCTTAGAGCATTTAAAAAATTTTTATGACCATTTTTTTCAAAATTCGAAATTTTCATTTATGGCTCTTCGTAGCACATGGAAATTCGAACAATTTATCTCTATGACTTTTTTCGATAAAAGGAAAATTGTCAGAGCTATAGCATTTTCAAAATCCAAAAAAACAAACAAAAATTAACATTTTGAGCCAAACAACAAAAATTGTGCACTCAAAAAAAAATATACACATTTTTTATTGGTCACTTTTCGATAGGATGTGTAGTTTTTGTATTATTTGTAAAAAATAACATTAACAGTGAAAAAATTAGCCCGATAAGTGGGCACATTCTCATCAAAACTTTGCTTATTTATTTTCTTTTTCATCTCATGTGTGTTTTTTCAAAATATATCATTGTTTTTATGTTCTCAATACTATTTCTAACCATTAAAACAATAAAATAACTATCATTAATGCTCACGGTATACTTGAAAATTTGTATTTTTACATTCTCATCCAGGTATTAGATTTGTGTAAGATTTGACCCCCCCCCCCCCCCCGTTTTTTGTCAAATATCCATTTTTCAATAAGCATTTAAAAATTTATCATATATATGTTCCAAAAACGACTTAGATACTTTTTTTCTCTCCTTTTCAGGTAGTTGGAAAAAATCTTTCAAATTGTATGATTTATTAGAAAGATACGGAAATATATGCTGAAGTGGTGGAATTTCCTTGTTCATTTGATATCAAATACAAATTTATTCATTCTTATCTGAAGAACATAGAACGTAACATACAGTCGTTGCGAAACGCGACGACCAAACCTCGCGTTGCAAGCGCGTTCAAACTTTTGGGTTTCTATTATACACAAAGCGCAAGTGTCTTGATGAGAATGTGTTTCTTGAGGTCGATAGAACCTTAAGTAAATTAGTTCTTCTTTTTATGTAAAACTGACGTAATTGAACCAAAAGCAAGTCATAATGATGAAGTTTACTAAGAGAGTATTAGCCCGCGAAGCGCGCAATAGTGAGCACACGAAGTGCGAAAACTTAGAGGAACCAAGCTTAAAGCGTCAGGCAAATGTGTCCGAGCGCGTAACGCGAGGTAAACACATTACTGAGCGCGAAGCGTGAGATAAACATATCATCGAGCGCGAAGCACGTGATGAGACAGATTTTTTTTATTGGGCACGCTGGAACTTGCGAGCTGAGCGCGTATCGCACTATGAGAATGTGCCCGCGTATTATACCATTAAGCCATTTCCCTTTCGGGGTAGGCGTGACTTGCTCGGTTGGGGAATAGTAAACAGGTGAATAGGTATAGAGTAGGTTGGTATATGGGCATAAGGTATATAGGAGTTTTATAGGTGTTAGGGATAGGTGTTTTAGATCGATCTGGAATTCTCGTGTCATTTATTTGTAGCAGGCAGATTATTTAAAATTTAGTTTTGGACATTATATAAACTTTAAGGAGGTAGTCTGGTAACTAAATAAGCCGCACAACAACAGCAAGCGGTAGGAAGGCAACGTTTGACGATTCTAAAATAACCAGATCGAGCCGTAGGGCAGAAAAAGTTGCTGAAAATGATCCCCTTAAGAAAACGGAAGGTTTGCTTGTACGCACCAGGCATAGCCGATGATTGTAGGAGTTTTCTCAAAAAAATCTGTTATCAAAGCTAAACGCGTTTTTCTCAAAACAACGCTTTTTCGGTCGGCCTGGGTAATTAAAAATATTGTATTGAACCGATCAAGCTGAAATTTTAACACGTTGTCCTACACATCAGTGGCTATGGCGGGAACTAGGACATTTTTTCCGTTCATTATTTTCTGATTTATAGTCCAATTTCAGAGGAAACAAGTTGAAAAAAGCGTTGTATTTTTTTTTAGAAGTCCGCCATTTGGTTCTTTTTCACTCAAAATGAAAAATCCTATTTCAGACCAGAATGACAAGCCTACAGAACAATAATCAACTCGGTTTTTTTCATTCAGATGCCCTGAAGTGGCGCAATCACCCGGGCCAGCCATATAACTTTTTTTAAGATGCTCACTTTGTCCGTAAAAAAAAAACCTAAAAAAATTTTGTGAACAAAACAAAAAATTTTGTTTGTATAGTTTTAGATATCAATAATAACATATAGAAAATTGGGAATGATTGCATTTTATTTTATTTTTTAAATGGCGAAAACAGCTTTAAAAAAAGTGTCAGTTACCAGACTACCTCCTTAATGAATGAATAAACTTTGAAATTTCTCCAGTATCAATTGAAGAAACGTGTTATTATTTTTTTAAGTATTAAAATTATTTAAAAGTGCAAAATTCTCGACTTAAAAACTCTTCATAAAGTAGGAAAATTTGTTATTTTGGAATGACATAATAAAATCATGTTTTCCTAATTTTCAAACTGGACAAATTTCAAGTTTCCTGGACATATTTCAAGTTTCACGTGCACAACTTCAGAAAAAATGGGCAATGCGAATGGGCTTTAGGGTCAAAATGAATAATTTAATTAATTTTTAATTGAACCAAACGTTTCAGCGCACAATGGTGGCCCTCATCAGTGGTTAATATTTATTCTGGAAAAGACAGTTACAAAAATATCTATCAGGGACGCAGTGTAAGAATTAAATTCATATAAGAAAATTATTTCTAATTTGGTTAAGTATTGGGAATATAGCAACATAGCAAGTAGCAAAATCGATTGCTCTATTAATAAACACTTTATGGCTAAATGAAGTTATAATACATATATGTACAGATTTTAAAATTTTCTCAACGTTTGTAAGAGAAAAACTATGTTATTTTGGAATATAACAGGATTGTGAGTACTAGATTTATTCATTATTATAAAAATACAAATCGATTGATGTATTTAACATACCTGTATAACCAAATAAAATTATGATATATACTAGGGTGTCCTTTATTTTGGCGTTGTCTGCATTTTTTCATCCCTCCCCCCTCCCCTCCCCTACAACTTTCAACACAAATAAAAAAATTCGAGTAAAATGTGAGAAAGATCGCAGTTCATATTAACACGTGCCCAGAGTTGCTGAAATTTTAAATGGAAAATACAAGTTTTTTCAGCCCACTTAACTCGAATATTCATAACTTTTCTTGAAGGAGACATAAATTAATTGAACTTTACTGAGTTGAAGGACATAATACAAAGAACAAAACCTAATTTTTTTTAGACATTATTGCGCGAGATTCATCAGTTTATGTTGGGCTGATGTATGCTTATAAAAATTGTGTATGTGGCCCAAATATTGATCAGACGTTGGCAAAGGTGAGACGACCATATAAAAATCGTCGACAATCACACGGAGAAAATTTGTTCATTAAAATTTACCCAATTAGTTAGGTAAATGGAGGACATCACTGCATTTAGATAAAGTTTACAATTATTTGAGGATTTATTACAAAACAGAACTATAAATAATACAAAAGAGTTATGTAAAATCTCAATTCCAAACGTGAAAATTCTGATATGTAATAATTGACGTAAGGGTTGTAGTATTTTAATACCAGTATATTATAAAATAACGCGAAGTATTGTAAATTTTTTATCGAATGAATGATATAAAGTTTACTTTTGTGTGATATTAACGATTCACTTGAAAGAAAGTATAGATTGCAGAATTTTTAAAGAGATTTTCACTTTCATCAGGACAGGAATTACACAACAGTAAGGTAAAATGAGAGTCGCTAGGGACGTCAACATTCTCAGGGCTGAAGTTTAAAGCCAAGTCCCCCGTAGACAAATTACCATTTTTAAGTTTCGGTTTATGTTGTAGAATTTGAGAAAATATTCAAATATATAGACCATCCTTTTCTCTCAGTAGATAATACTCATTAAGTCACTAAATTAAAGTAGAATATATTTAAAAATTGACGTATAAAGATGCAGGTGAAATGTTTGAAAACAAGGTTGAATTTGTAACGAGAAAATATGAATTTTCTACCTAAATAATTGAATTTCTCAGAAGAGAGAGAATTTTTTAAACAAAATAAGTGAATTTTCAACTTGAAAAGATCAATTTTCTCGTAAAAATGAAGTAGCTACCTTTTTCGTTATAAACATTATTTTTTTACAAAGAAAAAACATATTTGCAATAAAATTTGTTCAATTTTCAACAAAATAAATAAATTTTCAACCAAAAAGATGAATTTTCGATGAAAAAAATACAAATTTTTATCTAAAAAAGTTAATTTTCAATATAGAAAATAATGTTAAACTGTAGAAATGAAAATTTGAACCAAGAAGATTAATTTTCTACCAAAAAAGAATAACTTTTTAAAAAATACATGAATTTTCCATCAACATTTTTCTTTTTTCATGGAATTTTCAACCCAATAGTTGCCTCTTCAACCAAAAAGGTTGAAAATTACCAGAAGAAAAAAAAAATTTCAATTAAATGAATGAATTTTTAAATAAAAACATACATTTTCAACAAAGTATAGAATAGTTAAATTTTTAGTTACAGGAACAAGGTTTTAAGCAAATAAAATCAATTTTCAACTGAACAACTGATTTTTTTACCAAAAAGATTAAATTTGAATGTAAAAGAATCTCGATAAGAAATTGAGTTAAATTTTTAGTTCAAAAAATTGATTTTTAATAGGAAAAAACTATTTTTTAACCAAGGAAATTAAATAAAATGCATGAATTTTAACTAAAAAGGTTAATTCTCTACAAAAAAACGACAAAGTTTCAACAAAATAGATCAATCTTCAACTGAAAATGCTAAATTTTCAACAAAAAATATATTATTTAAATTTTCAGATAGAGAAATAAGTTTTTGAGGAAATGATTTTAATTTTCGTAGAAGTATTTAAATTTACAAGGAAAAAAATAAATTCTCTACCAAAAAGATCAAATGTCTATAGAAAAATTTCAAAACAAAATCGAGTTGACTTTTCAGTTGAAAAAAAATTATTATCAATAAAAAAACTAATTTTCCACCAAAACAAAGAATTGTAAGTAAGTGGAAAAAGTTGTCATTCATATTGAATTCACTGGAGGAATTTCCTCACTATAATGAGGAAACTTCTGTAAATCATGTACAACGCTCTCAAATAATATAAGATTTTCTGTAAAATCTATAAAAAAAATGTTGGAAAATGAACCGAGTTCTTTTTTTAAAGAAAGGGTGCTTAGTGCGCGCATAGCACGCATAATGTTCTATTATTTTTAAAAAGTAGACCATGCAAAACTTTAAGGTATTGAAAATTAAATTATCTAAAGTTTCCAGGTTAGAAAATTTCAAATAAAAAATGATTCAATGTTTTTATTTACTTGCTGCAAATTTATAAGCCCGCTAATTAATAAAATGTTACAATAACAAATTTCGATGAAACGGGGATCAGATATTTTTTGTACGGCCCTGACATACTTGTACTTCAACTTTATAGCCGAGATTTTTCTCCCGAAATTCTAAGTGTTAGGTTGTTAGCGATAGAACGCGTTGAACGTAGTTTAGGTGGTTCGAACCCCGTCACAGCGTTTTCGATTTTTAATAGCGTTCATATCGTTAAAAGCGTGCGACTATATCGTATGTAATGTATCGTAATTTAATGTAATTGGTTAAGTTAAATTGTGTATATGTAACAACAATATACTTATGAATTGTACGATATGTGTAAGCATGTGTTTGTTAGTAGTGGATGACCTTCCACAGAATCAGTCTGTAACATGAATGTTTTTTTTTGCTGGCGCACGAAATTTTATATGACTGGGATGTAGAATTCAAATATTTAGAGAGGTAGACTTTGTTTTCTATGATTGAAACTGTACCTAAAAGTTCGACTCATTTTACCTAACTGGTAGGTATAATCGACATCTCATTTTACCCAACTGTCAGGTAATCTCTAATATCTTGTTGTATTATTTCTTACAGAATCGCAAATTAAATTTTAATGAATTTATATTAATAATTCATATTTTCACATCAAATATTACCCTATTTTATTTTACATGACTGCAAGATAAAAAATTATCATTATTATTATTATTAATTTTTCTGGAAATTCTTAGTGATTTTTAGTATTCAATTTTTTCCCCAAACATCAGCTGACGCAAATATGAAACCCAATTTACACTCATTATCATCAAGTACGGAGAAATTATCACTGTTGAAATAACTGTGGTGTTATTGTGAGCCTGTATCATCACGTAACTAGTTAAAAAAAGTGCAATACATACATCTATTTGTTACATATCTTTACTAAAGCTTATTTACTTTGCATTCTTAATACGTTAAAAATGGGACAATTTTTAGCGAAAATTGTTTCATATGTGCGTCAGTTTATGTTTGAAAAGAAATTGAATACTAACAGTCACTAATAATTTCTGGAAAAATTAATAATAGTAATGATTGTTCAATGAAGAAATAATTATCAATTGATAATAATAATAAATCATAAAAATGATAATAATAAATCGAAAAAAATGCCGGTTCAAAGTACCATGGCGTAAAGACCTGTCTGACCCTACTTATGATGTAATATACTATTAAATCACGTCACAATGACGTCTAGACGTTCTATCCTATAAAATAACCTTATATTTTTCAAATAATTAGAGAATTACTACAACAAGTATATTGGCTCCTTAAATTCTTTTTAAAAAACTCTTTCGATTTAGAAAATGTCATCATTTTGCCTCTTCTCGCTAAAACTAAATTGTTTAAACAACATAAAATCGTTTGAACAATTGAACTGCCAGATAGTATATACGTTTCGAAGATTGAGGGGGCATCCAGCCTCCTAGGTTTGAGCATCGTTCAGGAACCTATCACCCATTCACCCCACACCCTCACTCCTCGAAAAATATTTTATACCATGTTCTACGATCCGGCGGTTCGATTAAAAATGATGTGAAAAGTTGATAAGTATGTATCGCACACCGATTAGGAACGATCTAGGAAAAAAGTGTAAAAGAAAGTTAATATATCGTGAAATTCTGATTTAACTACTCATGGGATTTTTGATGATGAATAAAAGAGTCTTGTGAGGGTAAAAAGTATAAAGTTATTGTCGATTTGTATTTTTTGTAGGGTTTCCAGAAAATCACTACATTTTTTATCTGACCTTACTTCTACATTACATTTTTTCATCTTAAATGTTTAAAGGTATTCAGAAGTGACACTTTTCCCTCTGTTAATTCGAAATTTGAAACTTTAGGGAGTGTGAGATGCGTGTTTTTATTATCTAATTTTTGCCCAAATTTTAGAGCCCATTACAAATTTTACGGGGCGGCGTGACAAAAATTCGAGAATTGATTTTTCACAGGTATATATATTTGGACCACCCTAAATTGGGATATGTTGATTCAGAATTGTACATCTGTCTGGTATATATTTAGAGAGGATCCTTTTGTAAGTAAACAATGCATTATTTCTCTAGAATAAACTGAAGTGTGGAATGCATACTGATCTGACAAATAACCGAAAGTTTTCCAGAATATTTGTGCATAATTACTCCACGTAGAAAAAATGTTGCTCGGATCAAAAAACTGCTTTCTTGGACGTATGTGCATAAAATTTCTTTTTAATCAAACAAATTTGTGTTAATTCAACAAATTGTTAATTAACGCAACAAAATTTTTGGTTGAACCAAAACACAAATTTGGTGACTTCAACCGAATCATTTTCTGGAAGTCCTATCGAGGCTACTTCAAAATTTGCATAGAAAGTATTAGGTGCTGTTTTCGTTAAAAATAAAATACTGTGAAATAAATTATACTACAAAACACTGATAAATCCTCTATTCAAGTATGTAACAGAATAAAAAATATCAAATATTTGTATAAAAATAAATATTTCTCTTATCATCACCAGCATTATTCCTGTACCTGTATATACAATCTAAACCATAAAAGGATTGTACACCTCTTTGAGATATATAACTTTCATTCCAATTTGTATATATATATATATATATATATATATATATATATATATACAGTGTGCATGAAAAATGTGTCTTTTTAAGTTTTCTTAATACCCTGTCGTTTTTTCGAAAAGTCACATCTTACTAATTCTTAGCAAATAGAGCTAACACTCGTGACTTAGTGGCCTTAGTCCAGCAGGTGAATAGCAGGTATATGTTGTCTCAAAAACCTTAAAGCTCTCGAGAAAAAGGATTTTTTCCTTTGTCAGCCCGCCTACACGGGTGGTCTTCGATCACAGGAATTTTATGGGACCCTTGAAAAGAACTCTCAAATGAACAGTGTACTTATTTGCTACAATGTACCAAATTCTATCTGATAGCCAAGATTGTCTAATTCCGAATAAAAGATAAGATAAATAGATATTCAAATTGTTTTTTGAACAGCTTACAAGAATAAGTGACAACTTATAAATCAGCGAATATTGCTTTATAATACTGATTAGAGGTATTTTCAACTTCCGGCTCCCACCGGAAGTGGCCTATTCAGACCAGAAGTCGTTTTTTCGAAACGGAATGACATATTTTTCTTTATTGATTTCGATTCTACGGTAAAAAGTCACAGAAATAATGTAGGTCACATCCATACCCCTTTCCAACACCTCAGGGGGGGGGGGGCGTTAATCGGAGGTATCGGCTTTTCGGAAGTTTATTCCCGAAGTTTCGGTACAAATATTCAAAGTAGTACCTGGGAGCCATGCGTACCAAAATGTCGGTACCCGTAGACACGGCCTTCTTATAAATGTACAATATCAAAACTTTACCTTGTATAATTCAAAATTGAATCAGCTTAGACATGTAAAAATTTTGGGAAAGTTTTAAAGACTGTACATATAAAAATTTGTAATATTCCGGATTGAAAGACAACAAAGTAAAAGATTTAAAAACCAATATTTTCAAATTTAAGCTTTCAACGCGGAACAATAGGGTGGGTCGAAAAAAAATGTAGAATAGTATTTTAGTATCGCATAATTTAATTTGGATTCGACTGATAAATGCCTTAGTGCTAAGGGTTAGAAAAATATATTTTTGGAACATTCTTTTCCCTTAATTATAATATTTTTAAGGAACCTACATTTTTTGCAGGTCAAAATGGTGAAATTATAAGAGATTTGGGGATGAGAGATATGTGTAGAACTGTAGATATAGTGATGAAACGCGATTGTATCGATAAATTGTGCTTTTGTAAACATTATCAAAGGCATATTGAGAGAAGCAAATTGTGACTAGTAAAAAGTACAATACAGTGGGTGTTATACATTATGTGAGCATTGAGCACATATAATCGAGGCAAGTCCATTAATGCTAAAGCCTTTAATCTGGCATGCTGGCACGCTAGCAAGCAATTAGCTCGTGTTATTGTGATAGGTACATATACACTAATACACTCTAATATTAGTGTACTTTAGTAGTGTCTACATTAAAATATTGTAGGTTTTGTGCATTAGAGCGGCAAACATCGATTGGATTCTAGTTGGACGGCCGTCGGCCGGTCACACCGGCCCAGCCGAGTAAACTTTGCTAATGCTTACGTTTATTAATTGTCTCCAACCTTTGAACATGTTTGTCAAGCTGAAACCCAATATCTTAAGAGTCTAAACCCAAAAGCAATTTGTCAGCTTTCCACCCACCCACGCATCATTGAAAATAGACAAACTTACCCTCATCATGAGTCTTCCCGTTAGAAAAAGATGAAGCTCACCTTATATTTATATGCAGTTTTAGAGTTTCAGTAGAATATTATTGTTTCATTTTATTGAGAAAATTTGATGATTGAAAACCAGTCACTGAGATTAGTACAAGTACTTTTTGCTTAATTCATTTTTTAAATATTAACCGAGTCAATCCAATTTGCGAATATATAGTAAATTAATTCTATATCGTATGATGCGAATCAGGTCATTTTATAGAATTGAAAAATTGAATTACCTCGATTCTTTCTTCCTTAAGATCCACCTGGAGTGCAAGTTGTTCCCTAAGGAGGACATCAGGATAATGGGTTTTGTCAAAAGTTGCTTCTAACTGTTCGAGTTGTTCCTCTGTGAAAATTGTTCTATGTCGTCGCTTTCTTTTTGCCATTGGACCAACGCCTGGTGCACTGGGATTTATTTGATAAGGATGTCCGGTATGATAAAAGGTAGGTTGCCCATGGAGAGAAACTCCTGCAGCTGCCATTGCAGCAACATATCCTCCTGGGTAGAGTCCAGGATATGCAGCAGCTGAAAATATAATTCATTTTTTCTTCAAACACAAAATTAACAAATTAATAAATTTCATTCTTCTTTTTTTAGAGGCTCAGGCAGGTTCTACGCTTCAACTCACAGAATCTTTTGGCGCAGTTTCAAGGAGGAATTCAATGTTTTCAAAAAGTCCTAAAATATTTATTACAGTCATTTTTTTATGGAACTTGTCATTTCGGTTTTATTTATCGGAAATTTTCTCCGAAGCATTTTTTGATAGGACTTGTTATTTTGATTTTATCAAATTTTAACGTTTTTTTTGTTGAAAAAATAACCCCAATTTTTTTAAATGTTCTTTCCAGCAGTTGCAAGTGAGGCTCACCGTTCTCTTTTGAAATCCAGCAGAAATTTTAGGAAAAGTTTTAAATTACCAACAATAGCAACGATTTGTCTAAATTTTTTGTTGAACTCTTAATAAGAAAGATATCCTATGAGTTTCATGTGGGCCTAACGACTTTTGTGGCCAAGAGAATATTTTTTCTGGTAGCAGATATTTTTTTGTAGAACTTTTTATATATCTAAAGAGGATAAATTCAACATAAAATTGGCAAAAAATATATTTTTTTGCACTTTTTAAAAGTTTTTCCTTCGGATTTCAAAAGAAGACGGTATATCGTAAACCTCATCTGAACCTGAAGAGAACATAATTCCGAATATGGCAAACTATAGTTTATACACTGAGAAAATAAACCTGTTGAAAATAACCAAAATTCTGCTGAAAGTAACCAAGTAAGACTGCTAATATAGCACCTGCAAACTTCGTTATAAAATCTAACCAAGTTGTATTGGCTAAAATTTTTTGTTTAAAATTAGCAACCTACTTGGTTACAGTAGCCAACCTCATTCTGTTGCGATAGCTGACCTACTCGGTTACCGTAACCAATGTACTTGGTTGTTGCAGCCGACCTATACTGCTACGGCAGCAAAGCTACTCGGTTACTGTCACTAATGTACTTGGCTGGTGCAGCCGACCTATACTGCTACGGCAGCAAAGCTACTCGGTTACCATTATTTATATATAGCGCATGCATTTTCCCCAAATTCTATTTGTTAGACTTCCCATTTGACCGAATTTCTATGCAGCCAAGCAACGGAGATTAGGTAGAATAATAATTCGGCTGCATAGAAATTCGGTCAAATGGGAAGTCTAACAAATAGAATGTGGGGAAAATGCATGCTTTAAAGTGATCTATGTACTGCGACAGGCCCCACTCTCGTAGCAAATTGCATACGTCCTCGTATGCCATATGTCCAGTGCACCTTTCACTCTTTGCACTAAAAAATTTCCACTTTTTTTGGGCGCGTCACAAACCACAACCAAGGACTAGCGTCGTAATGCTGGCTGCTGGTCCGACGCATGCGCAATTGTGCTAAAATCTCTACTCGGTTAAAATCTGTCACTACTCGGTTAAAATCTGTCAATTTAACTTGATTTACTTTTACTAACTTGCTTGAGAAAAATTAACAAGCTTATTGATTGTGTAAAAAGAGACTAGTTTGCTTGTGAAAATATAACTACTATCTGCAGCTTGGTTAAAATGTAATGCAAAGCACTTGTTTACTTGTAACTGAAAAATTCGTTTCATTTTAACAAAGAACTACTCCATAAAATTTTGCAGAGTTAAACTTGGTTCCGACAACAATTTAATGTGTTATTTTCTACCATTTGACTTTAAGCGTTTCAGCTCGGTTGTGAATAGCAACAAGCACATGATTACTTTCAACAATTCATTGATTCTTTTTAAATAATATGTCTTTAACCGAGCTATTTAGCCTACTCGGTTAACTAAAAATTTTCTCCGTGTATGGTTTGATGGCAAAATTTCTGTTTTCTGAAAAACAAACGTAAAAATTCAAATATTCATACTTTCTTATAGAACATTTTTTTTAATGAAGGAAAAATGTGTCCCCCAATTTGCTTTTAAAACAACTGAAATAGGGCGGAATGAAAATATTGAAATTAATGTCATCATTTGAACGGGCCAAACACAAGTTGTGGCTTGGCATTCGAAAAAAGTACAACAAAAATGTTGAAATCAGTTGATGTCTTTTGTTCTGTTTTTCAACTTGAAAATCTAGAAAGATCTTCCTGTGGGCCCAGATATTTCACCGCGAATTTTTTGTAAGTAAATTTTTGTGTGGTGTGGACAACTATAAAAAATTAGAAAAATGAGTTTTTAGAAAAAGATACATAGAACATGTTTTCCCCCCTTCAATTTAGTTAATTCCACGTTTCTTTAGTTAATACATTGACGTTTTTCTGTTTGAATGAAAAAATATATAATCATTGTGCTGTTTATTTGAAATCGGTTTAAAATCATGCATTTTTCCTTTTATGAACGGTTTCCACACTTTGAAAACAACGGCTCAAATTATTAGAATAACATCGACTAATTTGAAATAGATTATGTTTATTACATTTTCCTAATTATATATTTCCTATACTGAGAAAGAGGAGTGCTTATTTTTCTGAAATAGTGCATTCGATAAATAAAAACAACTAATTTGTTTTTTAAACTAGGGATCATTCTTTATTCTCAAAAATATGAAAATATGTATGAAAATAGGACTAGTACTAGATATTTAAATATGATATAAATTCTGAAAATTTATTTTGCAATCTTGTCCCGCGGGACATTTTACTGAAAATCTTGAAGAATAAAGCTGCTTAAGTATAATGTCTCGTCGAGCAGTGGTGCTAGGGTTCTCTCTCAATGGTTATTATGGTTAAGTATATACAGATATTTATTTTTTTCATCAGACCTCCCTTTACCGCAACGGATATTTTGTGCCGGATTTCGTACTACCGCGATCATTCGCCCGTGATAGAAACGGATTCAGGATCCCCGACGTTTGCATGTACTCAGAAGAGAAAAAAAGGAGGAGATTCTTTTAACACTCTCCTGAGATTTACAAAGTAAAACTCGACGGAGGCGCTCAGACCTCCGGGGATTTGCATCGTTTCGAGTAAGTATCGAAACGAATTCAACTTGATACATTTTTAAGCAGAATTGCAAAATGAATAGTTATTAACACTTGGAGGATCGAAATAATGAAGATTTTTAACTATGTAGTACTCAATTGCAATTACTTCAAACTGAATAAAAAGCAAGAACATTGTTCTCATACTTAATTCTAGAATTCCTTTAGAATTTCACTGAAATAATGTATGGGATTTCCATTTGGCTATTCATAATTTTTGTCAACTTTTTTTCTGAAATTACCATTTTTTGTTCTTGAACTGATGACAACATATGTATTAATCATAATTATAATGCAAAAATAGCCCACTGAATTTAAATTCCGTATTGTCGAGCCGATATTTCTACTCGAAGAATCCTAAAAAAGTATTTTTGAGATTGTTTCTAAAAATGTATATGTTACAGGCAAAGTCCTAGTCCTAGTCCTAGTCCTGGTCGCAGTCTGCCTAGTGAGTCCCTCCGCGAATTGACTGAGCGGTGTCAGGCAAAGTCGGAAGTAGCACTTTTACTTCGGACTCTCCCTAGTCAAATCGCGAAGTGCCAGACAGGCTCAGGCAAAGTCCGGAGTAAAAATAAAATCTTTCGGGTTTACTTTTCCCGCTGCACAGTGGGCTGGCTCGGGAATTTACAATTCAAAATAGTCTACAGGACGCAATTGTGAACGGATTTAAACGTTTTTTTTTTTAGAAATGATCAGCAGTACATTTTTAAGAAAGCTCATGGAGTATATTTATCAGTTTTTGTTTCAGTATAATTATTTATCCAACGCAATTTTTTTTCTGAAAAAAATAAAAAATTATCTCGATATGTATCATATTTAACGTAGATGTACTTAGAAAACTTTTAAATTTATTGTACTTAGAAAACATAAGTAATTTATTTTTAATATTTTTATTGTTCTTTAGTATAAATATTTTCCGAATTCAAGCCTTTTCAGGGAAAGCCGATTATTTAAAGCGAATTTACAGACTATAATTTCCATACAAGTCACGAGTCTATTATTTGTAATAATTAGATTATCAATAACATTAATTGTTTATTGTTGATTTATTTGATGAAAAATGATTCAGTAACGTGTAAAAAGCTTTCTATCATAAAAGATAAACTGAAATGTTTTTACCTTTTTAGTAGGTAGAGCCAGTAATATAGGTTTAGATAGTTTATAAAATTTGTGACTAATATTTAAAATGTTCAATTTGGCTATTTCACTCAAAGACAGATTTTTTATTTTTCACTAAACCTTGGTATCATTATTTAAAAAGTAATTGAAGATTTTTATGATTGATTATTTCAATTGTTGATAACAAGTTTGTTTAACAAAACACCCATTTCGTGCTTTTTCTCCCTGAGTTTTTTTCTAGATAATACTTAGCAAAAATATATATGCAAATAAAGAGTAAAAATTGATATATTCAGTGAATTAGAGAATAAAAATGTTATGGAAAAATGTCAGACTTAAAATTTAAATAAATATCAGTAGAGGTTGAGTATTTTAGTTCAGTAAAAGACTACATGTATGAGTTAAATAAGCAATTCATTTGATTTATTACAACAAGTAGTGGACGAATGACATTTGGAATTACACAAGATTTTTAGTTTTTTGCATTTACAAGTATTTGTATTGCATTTTTTTTACAATTGCATCTAACGTAGCCTTGACCTTCGAAGAGAGATTCTTTATTATTTGTAGTACGCAAAGATATATAGGTTCAGTAGGCACTTCACTATTATCTAAAAAATTTTCTTGGCATACATCGATTTAACTTCAGGAAAATAAACTATTTATAATTCCTTGATCGCTACCAACTTTATAATACCCTTCTTTTGTTTCTTCCATTACTACTCCAATGATATTTCGGCAATCTCCTTTACTTCGATCAACGCTGGGAATCGGAACTTTGACAGAAGAACCTACATAAATTTTACCAAATTTTTTGTTGGACAATGATAAAATTTTTTCCGCTTGCCGCGTAATTAATTTATAATAATTTATTTTTCATTGAATTATATTATTAATTATTATTGTGTTAATGTCGTATTATTATTGTATTATTTTTTTCTTTTCAAACTTTTTCTCGGGTGAACCCGGTTTTTCGTCATAGTCACGGACTAAGTCAAGTGACTGATGAGATGAGGATGTTATAAGTTATTTCAATACGTTGTTTGAAATCATTTACGATGATGTTGTAGGTACAAAAGTTGTGAGTGTTGAAGGTGACACCAGTCGCCTCTGGATGCTTTCTTAGAGCTACCATGTTTGTATTATATTATTGTTGTTATTATTGTTATTAATATTCTAATTGTTACAAATAAGAGACTGGTGACTTGTGTGGAATATATAGTCTGTAAATTCGTTTTAAACAATCGGCTTTTCCTGAAAAGTCTTGAATTCGGAAAATATTTATACTAAAGAAGATTAAAAATATCAAAAATGATAATTATTTATGTTTTCTAGGTACATCCACGTTAAATTTAATACATATCGAGATTATTTTTTATTTTCTTCAGAGAAAAAAAGTTGCGTTGAATAAATAATTATACTGAAACAAAAATTGATAAATATACTGAATAAGCTTTCTTAAAAATTTACTGCTGATAAGCCTGTCGGGCACTTCGCGATTTGACTGGGCAGAGTCAAGAAGAGTAAAGAAATCTGTGAGGTTTTTTGTCCTTTAGAAGCATCAAATCTTTTCACATTCTTTAAGATTTGATCATATACATGGGTTTTAAGATTTTACTATGATTATTTCATTGAATCTACTAAAACCTAATTTTATTATGACTGCTAAGTTGACGTGGTGCAGTGCTGCCAACTCTCAAAAGTGAAACTTTCACTGAATGAATAAGTAACTTTTCACTGGTTGTCAGTGACAGGATTCTAGCTATTTGAATCAGTGAGATTTCACTCACAATCAGTGACTTTTCACTTATTCAGATTTAGAGAGTAGAAATTTGAAACATTTGGAAATTGCTCAAATATTGAAATAATGGTTGAAAAATAAACAGATTTAAAAATTTAGTTTGAAAAAAATCTGTCACGTTATTTTCCTAAATTTATTTAATTACAAACAAGGATAATTATTTATTTATCGTTAATGAATTATAGAAGGGCGTGTCGTGGCTTATGTTAGATAAATTGCATATCGCGTGATCCCAACTAATGTCCCTCTAAAGTCTAAAAGGGTTTGGTCCTATTCGTGTAAATATATATATATAT
>CAKNXH010062197.1:22361-47693 GCA_932178445.1 Andricus quercusramuli
GAACATTCCACCCGTTCCAGCAAGACCACCTTTGCAGATAGCCGATAATGTCAACATGAGAAGTAGGAGATCTATCCACCAAAAAGTCTTCCTCAGGATGGACAAATTAGCTGAAGCTAATACTGCTTTCCGCGATTTGCTCCCCGAAGATGTTAATCTTTGGAATCTGAACTGTGTAGTTTACGAGAAGGCGGTCTCCCTGCTTAGCGACGATAGAAGTAACGAAACTTCGGTACGTCTGAGTAAGACACGCGAGCGTATTGCACAGCTTCAGTTCAAAATTGAAACGGCGAGACGGCATGCATCAAATGTTCAGTGCGTGATTAGCTACATAACAGCAAATAAAATGTTCACTCCAAAAGTTAGGGCACTTGCTCGAAACTTGAGGAAAGCAAATCACACGCTGAACAAGTGTAAACTGTCGACCATCAAGCAGCACTGGACGCAAAAAGTAAGATCTCTTATCTCTTATTATAAAATAAAAATGAGGAAACTCATTTTTCTCTCAGGTAGCCCAATACGTCGAAGGCATTGTTGGTTAGAGTTGGATTTTTTGTTTGTTTGAATATTATGCACGGGCTTGCCCCGGTATGTATTATCAGTCACGGACGCATTATTATAATGCAATCAAGTGATCTGATAAGAGCGTGTGCCTTGACGTATTGGGCAAAGCCTGGTTTTTACCTCATCATTCACGGATTGGGTTGCAGTCAAGTGCATAATGGGGGGACCTACAGCTTAAGGTGGGTTCCGAACCACCAGAACCTCGGTAAAGGTACATACAAAAATTTCAAGAGGTACCGGCTCAGGGATCGAACCCCGGACCTCTGAGGTAAAGTCCGAGCGTCTAACCAACTGAGCCACCGAGGCTATCTCTTATTATTATTATTATTATTATTTATTTATTATTTTTTTTATTATTTTTTTTTATTATTTATTAATTCCAAAAAAAATATTAATTTTTCAATCAGAAACAGTTGAATTAAAAAAAAAACTATATTTCAACATGAGTTGAATTTTCAACTTAAAAAGATTTTTCAGGCAAGGGAGACAAAAAATTGAAAACAAGCTGTTGATTTTTCAAGTAAGAAGATGAATATTTGAATTTTGAACTAAAAACGATCAATTTTCAAACAAAAATATAATATTTAAATTTTCATTTAAAAAAATTAAATAAACTAAATAAAAATTTTTGCGCTTTAATGTATGTAGATACTTTTATTTCAACTTATCCGCACTTCAACAATATTGCGGTTCAAAAAAGGCTTTTTTGAATATAGAAGAGTTTTAGATTCTGTTTAAAATTTAGGTTAAATAATAATTTTCGTAACTTAGGAAAAATAGATCTGATGATTATAAGTTCTGCCTCAAAAGTGTAAGTTTAAAAATGAAAAAGTCTTTAAAATCTTCTCTAAAACAACCTCTTTATTCGTGGCAACAATTAAATGAAAATTTTTTACCCAAAAATTCGACTCAGAAGTTGTAAAGTAATTTTTAAAAATTTTAACATTAAAAAATTTAACATTAACCTTTTCCAATTAAAACTCAAAAACCAGCAGAATGTATTTAACAAAGTTATTAAATTATATTTCCTTAGCAATTGATTGCCACTCATTAAATTAGTAAGTTGGAACTACTAAGCAGATTAGTAGAATACCCTTACTCATTTATTTAGTAACATAAATCTTACCATTTCATTCAGTAAAAAGTGATAAAATTACTAATTTAACAGTCAAATACAATGCTACTAATTGAAATAGTAAAATTTCTACTAATTTGGATTTAGAGAGTAGGCAGTCAGTCGACTGCCTAGGCATTCAGCCGGTTGCCGGCGTGATTTAGAAGAAATTGGGACGAAATCTTTATCTGGCGTTCAAGTGCCTGGTTCACTGAGGCATTCCGAAGAATACTCCATCATTTTTCTAAGCGCCTGACGCGTTTTAGAAAATTAGAAGAAACCAACCATAGAGCATTAAAACACACATTACATGGCTATGTAACATTTCATTTTTATTTTCATCTAATACCCCATTAAACGAATTTTTAACGCAGAAGGTTTATTTGTTACCAAAAAATATGAATTTTCAACAAATTATACACGGAGAAAATTTGTTCATTAAAATTTACCCAATTAGTTAGGTAAATGGAGGACATTACTGCATTTAGATAAAGTTTACAATTATTTTAGGATTTAATACAAAACAGAACTATAAATAATACAAAAGAGTTATGTAAAATCTCAAATCCAAAAGTGAAAATTCTGATATGTAATAATTGATATAAGGGTTGTATTATTTAAATACCAGTATATTATAAAATAACGCGAAGTATTGTAAATTTTTATCAAATGAATGATATAAAGTTTACTTTTGTCTGATATTAAAGATTCACTTAGAAGAAAGTATAGATTGCAGAATTTTTAAAGAGATTCTCACTTTCATTAGGAGAGGAATTACACAACAGTGAGGTAAAATGAGAGTCGCTAGGGACGTCAACATTCTCAGGGCTGAAGTTTAAAGCCCATTCCCCCGTAGACACTTTAACATTTTTAAGTTTCGGTTTATATTGTAGAATTTGAGTAAATATTCAAATATATAGACTATCCGGTTCTCCGAGTAGATAATACTCATTAAGTCACTAAATAAAAGTAGAATGTATTTAAAAATTAACGTATAAAGATGCGGGTGATGAAAAAATATCGAACGACACTGGACAACTGACTTCGAACTTCGAGGCGGCAGATCCCCGAAGACTAATGTTTAAAAAAAAAGGTTGAATTTCTAACAAAATAAGTGAATTTTCAACTTGAAAAGATCAATTTTCTAGTAAAAATGAAGTAGCTACCTTTTTCGTTGTAAAAATGATTTTTTACAACAACAAAAAAACATATTTTCAGTCAAATTTGTTCAATTTTCAACAAAGGAAATAAAGTTGCAACTAAAATAGTGCATTTCCAAACAAAAACAAACAAAAAACATTTCACCAATCAGGTAAATTTCCAACCAAAAAGATGAATTTTCGATGAAAAAAAGACAAATTTTCAACTAAAAAATAAATTTTAAACAAAGGATAGAATAGTTTAATTTTCAGAGAGAGAAATAAGTTTGTGAACAAATAAAATGAATTTTCAACAGAATAGTTAAATTTTCAACCGAAAGACGTAATGGCTATAAAAGAATCGAAAAATTGAGTATATTTAAATTTTTAGTTGGAAAAATTAATTTTTTAAATTTCATCTAAAAAAGTTAATTTTCAATATAAAAAAAAATTTTCTACTTTAGAAATGAAAATTTCAAACAAGAAGATTAATTTTCTACCAAAAAAGAATAGTTTTTAAGAAAATATATAAATTTTCCATCAACATTTTTCATTTTTAATGGAATTTTCAACCCAATAGTTGCCTCTTCAACCAAAAAGGTTGAAAATCACCAGAAAAAAAATAAAATTTCAACTAAATGAATGAATTTGCAACTAAAAACATACATTTTTAACAAAGTATAGAATAGTTTGATTTTTAGTTAGAGAAATAAGTTTTTAAGCAAATAAAATGAATTTTCAACTGAACAACTGAATTGTTTTACTAAAAAGATTAAATTTGAATGTAAAAGAATCTCGATAAGAAATTTAGTTAAATTTTTTGTTTAAAAAATTAATTTTCAATAAGAAAAAAATTGTTTCCACCAAAGAAATTAAATAAAATACATGAATTTTAACTAAAAAGGTTAATTTCCTACAAAAAAAAACAAACTTTCAACAAAATAGATAAATTTTTAACTGAATAAGAATAACTTTAATTTTCGTAGAAGTATTTAAATTTTCAAGGAAACAAATAAATTCTCTACCAAAAAGATCAAATTTCTATAGAAAAATTTCAAAACAAAATCGAGTTGACTTTTTAGTGGAAAAAAATTAATATCAATAAAAAAAACTAATTTTCCACCAAAAGAAAGAATTGTAAGTAAGTGGACAAAGTTGTCATTCATATTGAATTCACTGGAGGAATTTCCTCGCTATAATAAGGAAACTCCTGTAAATCATGTACAACGTTCTCAAATAATATAAGATTTTCTGTAAAATCTATTTAAAAATGTTGGAAAATGAACCGAGTTCTTTTTCTAAAGAAAGGGTAATTAGTGCGCGCATAGCACGCATAATGTTCTATTATTTTTAAAAAGCAGACCATGCAAAAGTTTAAAGTATTGAAAATTAAATAATTTAAAGTTTCAAGGTTAGAAAATTTCAAATAAAAAATTATTCAATGTTTTTATTTACCTCCTAAAAATTTATAAGCCCGCTGATTAATAAAATGTTACAATAACAAATTTCGATGAAACGGGGACCAGATATTTTTTTGTACGGCCCTGACGTACTTGTACTTTAACTTTATAGCCGAGATTTTTTTCTCGATATTCTAACTGTTAGGTTAGCCGTGAGATTTAGTTATTAGACATAGAACGCGTTAACCGTAGCTTAGGTGGTTCGAAACCAGTCACAGCGTTTGCGATTTTTAATAGCGTTAATATCATTAGAAGCGTGCGACTATATCGTATGTAATGTATCGTAATTTAATGTAATTGTTTAAGTTAAATTGTGTATATGTACCAGCAATATACTTATGAATTGTATGATATGTATAAGCATGTGTTTGTTAGCAGTGGATGACCTTCCACAGAATCAGTTTGTAGCAAGAATGTTTTTTTTTTTTGCTGGCGCACGAAATTTTACATGACTGGCATGTAGAATTCACATATTTAGAGAGGTAGACTTTGTTTTCTAGGATTGAAACTGTACCTAACAGTTCGACTCATTTTACCTAACTGGTAGGTAATCGACATCTCATTTTACCCAACTTTCAGGTAATCTCTAATATCTTGTTGTATTATTTCTTACTGAATCGCGAATTAAATTTTAATGAATTTATATTAATAATTCATATTTTCACATCAAATATTACCCTATTTCATTTTACATGACTGAAAGTGAAATTTTAATATAATGCCGTAATGTCCTCCGTTTACCGAACTAAGTTATGCAAAATTTAACACACAAATTTTCTCCGTGTATAAATTGTCAACTAAATAGTTTGAACAATGGATGTGATACTAGTTTTTACAATTTCTGAACTAAATAGTGGAATTTCTAAACTGAACAAGATCATTTATTAACCAAGAGGGGTGTAGTTGAATTTGCATTCAAGAGAATTCATTTTCAATAATCAAACGAATTTTATACGAAACAGTTTATTTTGTAATAAATAGTTGAATTTTCTACCAAAGTGTTAAATTTTTAACCTAAAAAGATGAATGTTTAACGCACAATGTAATAGTTGATATTTTAATCAAATAATCTTTTAATGAAAAATTAAAAAAAAAAACATTTGGAGTCAACAAACAAAACCAAACTTTTCACAAAATAGTTGAATCCTCAATTAAAAAAGATTAATTTTCAACTAAACATTTGAATTTTTAACGAAAAAATTGATTTTCTACCAAAAAAGATAAATTTCCAACAAAATACACAAACTTTTCATCCAAGAGTTGAATTTTCTACCAAATTGTTGAATTTCCAATCGAAACGGATTAATTTTTATCCAGTCAGTTGCATTTTCAACCAAAAAAGGTGAAGTTTCTACAGAAAGAGATGAATTTTCAATAACAAAAAAATTTTAGTCAATAGAGAAAGAAAATGTCAATTAGACAGAAAAAACTGGGGTTTCTATTAGAACCAATTTTTGGTTCCAAAGGAGCTGCAACAAAAAGAAACCTCTTTTGCTAAAAAGAAACCCAAAATGATAAATGGTTTCTAAATGAAACGAAAGTATGGATTGAAACGGTTCCAATAGAGCCCTTTTTTCACTTCTATCTTGACTCACTACGAAGATTTCACAAGTTAATGATGCACATTTAACTTTGTTATTATTATACCATTAAGCCTTTTTTCCCTTTCGGGGCAGGCGTGACTTGCTCGGTTAGAAAGATAGTGAATAGGTATATAGGTATAAAGTTGGTTGGTATATGGGTATATAGGTGTTAGGTATAGATGTTTTAGACTGATCTGGAATTCTCGTATTATTTATTTAAATGACATGTTCATTCCGCAACACTGCTCCGACCCAGGTTGCTGATCAATCTCTCTAGCGATCACCCCAAGTCAGGAGCCTCACAAAATTGTTATGTATGGTTCCCCACTTGGGCCCATTAGTATCCAAGGTCTTTGTTTCAGGCGCCATTCACTCTATTGTCACTCTGTTTACAAACTATTTGTCGCCACACTTTTCTGTCCTGACATACTACTCTAGCCTACCTTTGGGCATTCTGCCATTTACTTTACCTTTATACACTTGTTTGGTCAGTCGTTCATATTTCATTCTTTCAAGATGTCCGAACCATCTTAACTGATTTCTTTCCCATATGTCAACTAGTGTCTCTCCTGTACCACATTCTTTGAGGATTGTCTCGTTTCGTACTTTGTCCATCAGTGTTTTCCCGCATATTATGCGCAGATGTTTCATGCCGATCGCGTTGATTTTACTCCTGTCCTTTTCTTGACAGGTCCATGTCTCCCTACCGTATAGTACAGTCGTTACGAATATAGAATTATGCATAGCCATTTTAGCTTTTTCGATATTTTTTTATTTGTGAGGATGGACCCTGCTCTACCGATAATCTGCGCCTTATTTATGCGCCTATCTAACTCCCCATCTATTTTTCCGTTGTTAGTGAATAGACTACCTAGATATACGTATTTGTCAACTTGTTCTAATCTCTCATCATTTAGGACAATGTTGCATATTGTTTTCTCACTTTTTCCCTCAAACACCATGATTTAAGTTTTATTAACTTTAATTTTGAGGCACATGTTCTTCATGCTTGTATTAAGTTTATTCAACATTCTTTGCAAGTCCTCGACAGATTCTGCCATAACAATCTTGTCATCCGCGAAAGCTAACCCACGTACCTTCACTGTTTCGAGATCTACACCTTCTTCGTCGAAGAGGGCAGTTCTTAGACACTTATCCATGAATATGATAAATAGCCACGAGGACATAATTTAGAATAAATAATATTGCACTGGGAAAAATTTATTGAAGAAACAAAAAATTATATATATTAAGCATTCTTGAAAGGAAGATAGTGCACATGAAATATGACAGCTTTCAAGGTTATGTTGAAAATCCGACGTTCTCAACTGCGTATGTACCGAAAAAGCGCGGTACTATTTAAAATTATATAATATACTCTTGCAATATTACGTCAATATTATATTTTTTATAAAGTTGGTTATTTCTGTTATTCAATTGAATTCATTTTCAAAAAGAAAACAAGGTGTTTGTTGAAATTTATCTGCATAATTATTCATAGTACTTATTGATTTCAAATAAGCCCGCGCTTTTCGGCACATGCGCAGTTTAATATATGAACAACCATCTATCGGATATTAACGATCTAAAAAGAAACCCTTAAAAAGAGTTCTATTGGAGCCTAAGTTCTAAATACTAACTTTAACTTGAGCCGCAACATCACTAAATCCTCCGTTTTTTCTGTGTAAATTGTTGAATTTTTAAGCCAAAAAGACGAATTTTTGATAAAATAGTTGTATTTTCAACCAAGATGTATGACTTTTTAACAATATAGTTGAACTCCCAACAAAGTAATTCAATTTTGAACCAAATAATAAAATATTTAACCAAAAAAGATGAATTTTTAACCGAATCCGAGGCTTGTAACACTACTATCTGTTTCAAAAATCCTGGCCCCTCTACAAATCATTGAATATCTCAATCAAGAAAAATCGCTTAAAAAAAGAAAAATCTTCTTGTCAATCCTCATTTCATTATGAATAAGTACAATATCATTTGATTGCGATGCGCCCATAAGTTTCGATGCAAATTCGCAGTGAAGGTGAAAAAACGTGGTTAAAAGCACCTTTTATTACTTGGTCAACTTTCGACCGTTCTATTTCGTGGAAAAATGCATCAATTCTTTGGCAAAAAATCGAGTAGTTAGTTTGAAGTTTTATGTATGATTACGTTTTCGAAAAATTGAAAAATATTTATAACTTTGGTGTCGACAGTAAATAAAAGCGAAGGATGCTAACTCAGCTTCTAATCAAGCTAGAAGGTTCTACTGAGGCCTACAATTTTTCAAAAAAATCCACAAATTCAATGGTGGGTTTTCAAAATTTGATAATTACATCAATAACATGCTATTGCATATTATTTTTTTCGGCTTTTTTTTCTACGGTAGTCGACCACAATTGTAATTGATACGTTGAAGGGGTTGCCATCCGCTATTGTCAAAGTCGGTTGACCCACGCGGCACATTCTACCAGATGCACGAAAGTTGAAGAAAAAAAAGGTCACTTTATGATGCGAAGGATCAAGCAGGATATCGATACCCTGGAACCCGCTGAGAGTATCATCCACTTCTTTTGTGCCTCCAGACCCAAAAAAAAGCCGAAAAAAATAATATGCAATAGCGTGTTATTGATGTAATTAACTGTATTAAAAACCCTACCGTTGCATTTGTTGATTTTTTTGAAAAATTTTAAGCCTCAGTAGAGCCTTTCAGCTTGATTAGAAGCTGAGTTAGCATCCTTCGCTTTTATTTACTGCCGACACCAAAGTTATAAATATTTTTGAATTTTTCGAAAACGTAATCATAAATAAAACTTCAAGCTAACTACTCGATTTTTTGCCAAAAAATGCATGCATTTTTCCACGAAATAGAACGATTGAAAGTTGACCAAGTTATAAAAGGGGCTTTTAACCACGTTTTTCACCTTCACTGCGAATTTGCATCAAAACTTATGGGCGCATCGCAATCCAATGATATTGTACTTATTCATAATGAAATGAGGATTGACAAGATGATTTTCCTTTTTTTAAGCGATTTTTCTTGATTGAGATATTCAATGATTTGTAGAGGGGCCAGGATTTTTGAAACAGATAGTAGTTTCCAGCCATTTTACCCACCATATCTCACTATGATTTTCCCATGTATTTTGGCTAGCTCTGAACTACTGGGCCGATCTGAAAACTTTAGAATAGAAAGTTGTGCAGGATTCAGTTGCCTTCAATTTAAATATTTGTTTAGGCAAATCAGTCAATTAAAACTGGAGATATACTCAAAAACTTCGGAGCAACTCTGAAAAGTGGAAAAAAATTTCAAACATTGATATCTCGAAAACGCTTCCATAAAAGAAAATATTGTGTGATTTTCGTGTTTAGTGGGTAGAAAAAAATAATAATTTTGTAAACTATTGTAATCATTAAATAAAAGAAGAATGAAAAATCATTTATAGTAATTGAATAATAAATTGATATAGTAATTGAGAATACAAAGTACAAGAAATTATCTACTTTGAATTAAAGAACAATTTTTTTTGTAATTAATGGCTAAATTTATTATTCAACATGCCCTGAGAACACCTTTTTCGTGAAATTTAATAAATTTCATTGTTTCAAATTGCAACAGGTGCAAGTAAAATCATAAAGGCGGCTATTTTACTTTGTTATAATGATAAAAATGAGAATAATAGTAATATTAGTAATTTAATTTCTTACCACAACCAAATTGTATTTGTATTTTTGTATTTATTGACAAAAAGTCCCTAGGGCTAGATAGCCCTAGCCCTCTAAGGAAGAAAAGGAATACATGTTATGATTAAATTGTACAAAATCGGATCTGTAACATTAGTTAAGTAGGTGATTTTATTTTAAAACTAATTTATGAACTATATAAGATGAATAAAGTTGATCTCGATGAAGTTTAGATATATTACAAATGTGATTCGTAATAAACTCAATGAACAGATAGTCACAAATTTGAAATGTAGAAGTTTTGAAGGTTATATATTTACCAGTGTGTAATTTCAAGAGCGGAATTGTAGTCATTGAACAAATATTTGAAAAAGAGATTTTCAAAGTGATACAGGGAAGATGCATTTCTAATATCAGATGGTAGTTCATTCCGTAAACTTTTTGCTAAATAAATAAGAAAAGAATTGGTAAATATAAATAAAATGTTTACCTTTGAAACCTGCAAAAACATGAACTTGAATTGAAAGCGATTGAAAGCCTTTTTGAAAGTTTATTTCATTTCGAGAATTATTTCAACCTCCTCAAAATTGAGGTGGTAGAAAAAAAACATTCTTTCAACAAATTTTACAAAATAATGTACTTCAATTTTTTCCAATGAAATATAATTCTCAGTAATTTGTAAATAATTTATTTACTAGTTGAGAATAGCCAAGCAAGGTATAATGAATTGTCAAGATTTCTCTGATTATTCTAGTTATCCTGAAAAATTGCGAAGCTGGAAAAGGAGTGGACTAGAATCGACCAAAAATTTCGAAACGACTAGCCAAACTTATGAAAAATATTGGACTAATTATCCCGAATTGCAGGACGATGATACGCTTCGAATATAAATATTTGTTTCTCAACTGTATTAGAAGTATTAATTATTAGATTTTAATTATAGTACTACTTCATTAACAATATTAGGCCCACACGAAATACGCATGAGATATGTTGTGGCCAAAGTCGGTTTTCGATCATTTGGATTTATATTTGTTATTCTTTTATTTTGACACAGTTTTGGTCTACCCTGAACTTTTTTCAAAATTGGAAGGTTCTGCCGTGATATTCTTCAATAAGATGGAATATTTAGTGGCAAATTAGATTGATTATTAAAACAAACTCAAGTATCTGATTATTCCAGTCGTTCCAACCTGATACTGTGATACTACTTGAAGGTTATCATTAACCTCTACATGAAAAAGTACTTTTTTAGAAAACAGGTACCCTTTAATAAATCCGGGGAGTTGAACAAAAAATCAGTATTTTTGAAAACTACCCCCCTCACCGGTAATTTTGATAGCGGGTTAATAAACCGTATTAAGGGCAGTTCAAACGAATTAGTGCATTAAGATTTCAATTTCTACAAATGAAGGGAAAGGTTTGAGCTTTCATTCCAGATAGCCCCTCCAAAAAAGCACATACCTAAAATCGATGAAATTTTGCAGAGTGATAAAAATCAAGAAGTAAAAAAATATCGAAAGTGTCTTTAAAAAATAGCAGGGGTAGTAGGGTGGATTATTAGATTATGTCCTTTTGAGCTAAACGTAAAATCAGGGCCCAGATAGGGCGACTGCAAATTTGGAAGATGGCATTGCAATAATTGGTTCGCCCGACCGGGCTCAAGTCGGGGGCTGCGTTTCATGCCATACCAGGGTTTGCCAGGCCTGGAACCGATCGGCGCCACGTGAAAATTGCTGCTCAGATATCAAGTTTTCAGAACAGGTTACATAATAAATATCTGTCATATGCACAATAAATAACAACCATTGAAGATATAAATAAATTTGTTGTTCACCTACCGAGAAAATCAGCAGGTGTAAAAGCCAGATGCTGAAGTTGTTGCTGAAGAGGATGTATCGTCGGCGTCCTGTTGGGTGCACTAATAACCTCCGGGTTTTGCATCATCGACAAATTCGTTGTACTCGTTGGCGTAAGATTACCTATTGGCCTCGGTGCCAAAATACTATCAATAGTAAACAACGAAGTTGGTGAACTCATGTTCGCCGAAGAAGCTGGTCTTGAAGATTCCCGTGGCCTAAACCTTGCCTGTTCTGAACCAATTGGACTTGCTCCACCCCTCGAAAAACTCCTTTCATGAACCTCAAATTCGTGGTTTCTGGAAGACTTATTTTGAGAATCCATAGCAATCTTCAACTTGTGCTGAAGTGATTCTGGGGAATAGTTATACAAATATCGGTGATTGTACCCGGAAATTCCAGGGCCATCTTGCAGGGGACTCGAGGGCTCGGTCATTGGTGAACGCGACCTTGGAGAATCACTCGCATAGGTACTTTCCACCATGATATAGTCTACGCTAAAATATGGAAAATATATCCCCCGAACTTTTTCCAAAATCTTCTGCAAGGTAGATTCTATTTATCAATTATAGTGAAGATGATAAAGGTGAAATCCTGGTAGCAAAATTGTTATGCAAGATAGATGAAATATCAGAAAATGGTTACTAGCTAATTATTTGACTGTGAAATCTTGTTATGTTTGCTCATTGTTCCAATTGTAGGATCAGGACATTTTTTTACACTTTTATTTAAGTTTAGATAGATTTCATTCTTTTTGTTTGACTTCCTCTTAGCTCTGTTGTTGTTGTTCTTATTCTTCTGCTTAAACTTCTTTCTGCGATTATGCTCCCAATTATTCTTTCTTTTTCAAGAGATGAAGATAAGAGAAAGAGAGAGAGAGAGAAATCTGCTTTTCTGATGTTCAATTACTGACTTGGATCTCTCAATTGAGATTAAAATTTGTATCCTTCAAATGGAGGAAAAATTGATTCTCACTATTAAACTCGTATATTTGTTCAAACACTTGAATCAATTAATTTATGAACGCCCTTTGGAAACTATCAATGATTTGAAAATAGGTTTGATTTGCACAACCGTCTAGAAATAATAAACAATCCTCTGGAATAAATAATCCCCTAGTACCGTATCACTTGTGAATATTTTTAAACAATCCATGATTCTCTAACACACTGTTCTAATTATTATTAATTAAAACCCCGACACTTTGAAATCGCACTATCTAATTTTACGCACTATAAAATCAAGCTAAATTTGCAAACTAAGTTTGAAATTATAAACTCGAAAGCACTTTCCAAATGAGATTAAGCACAACTTAGACCTTATCACACTTGCGGTTGGAAGGAGTCGAGAGAGTAGTTTCGTTTTGGCATATCCCTGATGCTGATAAGTTGTGGACCGGCCGCTCCACTGAGTGTCTCGGAGGGTGCGATGGATGCAATGGGTGCGATCCTACCTGATCTTGAGCTTCTCCGAGTAACCCTCGAGAGCTACCCCGGTCTCTGTGGATCTACTGGTTGGGAGGCGTGACTGGAGGCTGGATGCCCCACCCAATTTCGCTTTGCGCACCCTCTCTCTCCACTGTTCTGACGACCATCCATGTCTCGATTCACCTCGATTCACCCCCGGAAAAGAGCGATCGACGTCGATTTCGCAGTGACAGAAAGCAGAGGAGTTAGTAAAGTTGAGGGTTACTGGGGTTAGAGGGGGCGGATCTAATTCTAGGGTGGTGAGGGTCGGAGGACATATTTAACGTGCATAACCGAGACATATACGGGTGCGTATTAGGGACTTTCCTTCGCCCGTATGCCTTGTACATACAAGGGAAAATTTTCCCCCAGGGTGAGATATTCTTTCATCGATTAAGCCTCGAGATCGATTAGGGTTGATACGTGCGTCTTATTTTAAGGGATGAGGATCATTTTTTTGAAAAAGCAAGCTCAGTTAAAAACATTGTGTTCGTTCTGTAACTCTCAATTTATAATCAAAATATTTTATTTTTTCGGAATTCTTATGCGAGTTATTATTACTACACAGTTCCACGGTCACCACAATAGGGTCATCCACTAATTTTTTTTTATTTTTGCATATTAAAGTATATGCTCTAAAATAACTAAAAATACCAGCATAGTGTGAAAAAAACTTTTTCTGGAATTTATATTTGTAAAAGAAAAATTTGTACACATTTAAAATTCTTATTTCTTTCGCGCCCATTCCGCCATCTTGATGTGACGTAGCTAGCCGCTAAACACTTGTAAATAAGCCGGGCGATTCACGTTTTTTCCATAAAAATGCAAAAAAATCAGCGCTACCATTGGTGTTTTGTACCTCAATGCAAGAAAACGTTTGTCAATAATCCAGGAAAATTATTTATATCCATACCCAAAGGTGAGGAATGAAAGAAATGGTACAAAATTGTTCGTCGTGACATGTGCCCTACCGCATCTTTAACGCCAACAGTATATGTTGCGAAGATCATTTCAACGCTACATGTAAATATTTTTATTTTGAATAGAAAAGTATATTTAAAATATACTTTTTTGATAACATAAAGTTCGTAGTTGACTGATGTTCAACGGTGTTATATATATATGGGGTGCCGGGATGTATGTGAGGTATAACCTCGCGAAATCAAATAGTTTATTCATACGCCACAAGTATTATAAAATAAAATATTTATAAAAGTAATTATAAATATTGTAATTATGAATTTTATAACAATTTTATAAAAGTATTCGTGAAAGTATTTATAAAAGCAACTATAAAAAAAAGTGAGGTTAGGTTTTCTGAATTCAATATTGCATGTATTATTGTATGTTACGATTCGCCTGAAGCCATTATCATTCTAAACTGATAAATTAAATGAATAAAAATAAATATTTCAAAAAGTTATCGTCATTTATGCCATTTACTTACTATTTCGCTTTCACTCCTCGAGTGACAGCAACATTGAAAGTGTAGCACTTCGCGAAGAAATCGCTAGTCATAAGTGTACTCACTTTTGGCAAATTATCCAAACTGGCTTTAACGTATCTAGTCATATTGATACTTCATAAAAATAAATTCTTTTTGCCAGAAAACGTTGATAATTAATTATTTCGATTGTTTTTATCAAACTGACCATGTACTTTCTTCGGTTTTGACGGCGCGTGACGTCAAACCACGTGTTTCGAGCCGTGAGGGCGCCACATGTTTTCTTTTATAAATCGACATTGACGGTGGATATTTGATCACTTTTCAAAAAATTATTATAAATTACTAAATAATACAAATTAAATTTCAATTTCACATTTCAATTCTTTGGGAGTCAGAGTTTATAAAAAAACTCAACTGTAAGGCAAACAAAATTTTTGTGGATGACCCTATTCAGATTCAAAAATTGTGCGCGACATCTAGGGGCCATCAAAAAATTACTTAACAATCAGGAACGGGGGGGTCTAACCTATAGTGTTACACAATAGCAACAAAGTCGGAAAAATGGGAAGAGTCAGAAAAAAACGTTACATAGGTGGGGAGAGGGAACCAAAATTGTCGGAAAATTGCGTTACGTAATTTATGGATGGCCCCGCAGGTTTATCATCTTTAACGTCTATAATAATTTTCCATATACTGTTTCCTACTTACTTGCGAAAAAGACGTTTGTAATTTCTTATAATTTCCTCTAATTAATTCAAACTTCATGATTTGTCAGGAATTAGTTTACTCCTCGCGTGGAAGGTAGGATTTTTGTTTTTCAGTGACATTATTGATAACTTTAAGGCGAGAAATGTCAAGAACGCACAAGAAGCATATTTTTTTCAAAATAATGTATGCCAGATTTGTATCAGTCACAGTTGCTTAATAATTTGATGATTAGTATTGTTCAATCAATTTTTTAGTCAAATTTTATCATTTAGTCAACGTAGTGTATACACATACGGCATTTTTTGCCGTATATATAAGTCTTCCTTTAAAAAATACGCGTGTTAGTGATTGATCACAGAAGAGTGATCGTGAGGATTCGTGATTCAAATCTGAAGTGCTATCATCTGCTAGATAATTCGCAAATCAGTAATAAAGTGTATTATTATGGAAATAGTGAAGTGATGAGCAATTCTTGAGTGTGCTTTTAGTGTGTAATGTTCTTGATTATATGACATTTTGTGTATATTTATAACTTAATATTCCTCATTTCATGATAAAATAGTAAAATATTGAACTATTTTTCCCAAGTTGCAAAATATATTATCGGAACAGAAAGTTCCTTATTGACACAAAAATTTGGCGGACTAGAAACTTTAAATACGGAAAAATTGGCCGGAGCTCAATACTCGTCTTATTTGACGAGTGACAAATAAGACAATTCTTGCAATTTTATGGAATATTTATCAACAAATGTATTATAATCGTTACCATGAGTATAGTAATAAGGGCTGTACTGAAATTACGTAACCGCTCTAAAGGGAGGGGTGGGAGGTCAAAAGATTCTCTTATGATCTGTTGCGATGGGGGGAGGTGCTTAGTTTATGTACGTAATTTTGGCAAATTCGAAAAAGAAACAAGCTACTTGATCGCAGTACTTGCAAAGCCCATAATATGTGCTGAATTGAATTTTACGTGCCAAAAAAGCAGTATCTATAGTGAATCTTGAAGAATATATTATGTTTTATCTGGATAAACGAAAGTGGGTTTTATCTTGCACTCAATACTTGTATTATTTTGAAATCTCATCACACCTTATTATTTTTGGCATAAAAGCGATTTTATAAAGTTGAATGCAATGTCTATAAGCGTCAGGCTAGCGAAAATTTACAACAATAAAAAAATTACGTAAAATGCAGGGGGAGGGTAGAAATATTTTTCTACGGTTTGTCACATGAAATGTGAGGGTTGGGGGGGGGGGGTCCGTTACGAAATTTAAGTGCGTACAGCCCCCAATCTAATTTTGCGTCAGGAAAAAAGGCGAAAGATTGTAAAAATAAGTATAGGACAAAGAGTGCCAAGGAATCGGCATATTTTTTCTATTGGAATGTTGGTTCGAGCCAGTAGAATTCAGAGTAATAATTTTTTCTAACATCTCATTATTCACATTTCTTGAAATAAGCATTTAATGGCAAAAATATTTTCTTATTTTTCCGTGTATACCATTAAGCCATTTCCCTTTCAGTGTGAGCGTGACACTACCCGATTCGGGTAGTGTTTCTAGGTGGATAGTTTTTTGTAGTAAATAACTACAAGTGTGGGCTCACCACACCCACGACGCCAACAGCACGCAGTAGTATTCTCAAACGGTCACCCATCCAAGTACTAACCGCGCCCAACACTGCTTAACTTCAGTGATCTAAAAAGAACTGGTGTTTCCAGCGTGGTATGGCCGCTGGTATGACATACAGAAATTTCAACGTGATGCTAGTCGGGCCCACAGAGCATACAGCATACGGCATACAGAGAGACGGCTTGATCTGACCCTAACCAGGCCGCTTTTATTTTTTTATTCAGAGCAAAACTATTATTTAAAAAAAGATTTAATACCAAATAAACCATAAAGTAAAGCTTAAAGTAATGTTTTCAAATGAGCTTTTATTTTATTATTATTATTCATTGGTAAATTCACTATGAAAATCTTAGGTATTTCGCGAGTTTATATAGCTGTCAGTTTACAAAACAAATCGATCCACATTTTGTCGAAAATTAGAATATTACGTAGAAAACACTGTTATACGAAAAATCCAATACAAATTCTCAACTTATTTTGAGTTTAGGTTTGATAATGATATGTGTATTTTGGTTAAATGAACAAAATTTTTGTTTAGTTGACCAAATTCGTTTGCCCCGATCAATCAAAGTTTTTGTTTAAATCGTTTTGTTGATTTAAAAAAATATTTGATTGATTTTACAAAATTTTGTGGTTGGATCTACAATGATCTGAGAGAGTGTTCTACCAAAAATCAAGCAAAATATTTGGTTGAAAGCATCTTGAAACTGACGGATGTTTGTGTACTTGGTACAATCGCGTACTTCAATTCAACATGACAGATTGACAGTCCACGTTCGAGAGTTCGTGGCGTCGCGAAAAAAAAACATCAAAATGTTTCCATCTTGATGAAACTTATAAAAATAAGTGATTCGTAAGCAGAATTGATTGGGATTAAGTTATTATGTGAGAATACGAAAGATTATTTGAATCTTTATATGTGCCTACGATTGCGTGATTAGGTTTTTGACAAAAAGAAAACGGAACGATTTTTTGAATCAAATAAACAAAAGATCTAGCAAATTATGTTTATTCAACCAAATCTTTTTCTGGGTGTAGCACGTATGGACCTACGCTTCCGAACCCGTGACGTAATTTTCGTTTTCGGCATTATGCAAGAAAATGAACTATCGCAAATGAATATTTCAATTATTCTTGAAATCACGTGCCACTCAAATCGTATCATAACTTGCATATTATTACAGTAGCCATGACAAGAGCCGAAAACTTCCGGCTGTTGGAATAAATAGTGCTTGTGTATCAATTTTAAATACCTCAAATTAGCATTTGAATCATTTTTGAATCACGCCCAATAGTATCAATTGCTAATGAAATGTAATACGTATTGTATGGAATAACATAAAAACATCGGGCTGACCAGTACGGGCATAGTAATGACTAAAATCCAGACATAGTACCGTTTCTCACGGAGTTACGCCAATCTTCGGTTCAATACTGGCACTTTACGGGCCCAGTAAAAAACGCTAACAATGGCCAGCCCCAGGTGGAAATTTCCGTACTTTGCTGCCGGAGTTCACCACCGGCGCATTACTGACCCAGTACTGGTCACCAGTACAGATAATCGGCAATTCGCCCAGTACTGATTAATGGCTGGCTCCACGATCGGCGCAGTACCTATTATGCCGACAGTATAGATGTTGAAATTTTTTTTTATACGTTTAAAAATATGGTGCATGCGTTATAAAATGTCTAAAAACTATAAATACAACTGTCGCAAAAACAAATTTTCTTCTTGTTTTTTTTTTCAAAGACAAAAATTCTAAGTTCCATCTTTATGAAAAATTGACTATTTTCAGAAAAAATTACATTGTATGTAAATCTTAAACGTTGTAAAATGGTCTAAAACACCTAAAACCCAAGCCTTACACGGAAGTTAAAAAAAGTTTTGTTATTAAAAAATTGTCAAAGTTTACGATCAAATTTCTAAGTTCCGTCGTTAAAAATTTTTAATGTTCATAAAAAATTACATTTTCTGTCATTGTAGAAACTTGTAAAGTAGTCTAAAACGCTAAAAAATGAAATATTAAACGAAGAAAAATTGTAATCGATTTAAATTATTTACTTAAAATTATTTTATTGATATATTTCTGTTGACAGTTCGTATATTTTACATTTACATAACGTCGGGTAATAATAAATATTTAATTATAAAAAGAGAGTTTAAAATTTGGCGCTTTAACTTTTTTGAGCTGTAGCTTATGAGGATCACTTTTTCATCGAGTTTTAACTCGTAGTTTTAGCGCAATGGATAAGACTCCCGAATGCTAGGCATATACTCAGGTATATATGTATGTTCGATACCCCGTAGCGTTAGCAATTTTATTTGTAATATAATATTCAAAAATGTAATATATGTATTCACTCTAAACAGGACCATTATTATTTAAAATCAAAATACTCGCAATCAATTAATATTTACTTTTTAAACACCTTTTTTGTCATATCTTTAGAGTATAGCAGTTAAGTATAGGTTGTTAAAATTATACAAAATGTTTGAATGAAATTTCATTTTTCGACGATATGCACGTATGATGATGAATGAATAAAGTAAAGACGTCCTAAACATAATTCAATGATTTTTAATCATTTTTTAAATTAACTCCGGCATTTTCGTACGCCAGTACAGCGCCGGTGGTGTGCCGTACCGCGGCTGTACCGCACCAGTATTGGCTGCCAGTAGCGCGACATTACCAGTTAGTACTGGCACAGTACTGTGCCTATTGTAAATTTCCTATTGTGGCAGTGCTGCGCCAGTATCGATATTCAGTACTGGGCCAGAACTGGCACCAGAGTACAGAATAGCGTTATCATCCCAGAGATATGACAGTACAGACACCATCACTGGCTGCCAGTAACGCGCCAGTGCTAGCCAGTACTGGCGCAGTACTGCGCCCGTTGTGAATTTCCCATTGAGTATAGCGCTGCAATTTGCAATTGGTATTATCCCAATATGGTTCCCACCCAAACCATAACCGTACCATGTTACAGCCACAATATAGCAAACCGAATCGAGGCCACATCGGAAATCGATACCAAATTGGGCAGTTTCTGCACAAGAACCTGTAAAACATGAACTTAAATTAAAAGACTTTTTAAACATGTGACATAAAATCATTATAAAAATGAATATCTGATTTTTTCTAATTACCTAAAACGTATCAGGTTTAGAAGAAAAGTGGAGTGTTCTTCTGAATCTTTAAATAAACAAGGGACTTGAATGCACTTGAGCGATTACCAGTCGATGCTTAACCTGGGCCCGACCTGGCCTGATCGAGAAATTTCTGCACGGGTTTGTAGTAAAGTTGACCAGTTATGCTCATTCAAGGCGAATCACTGAACTCGAATTATGCTGATTTCATTGGAATTTTCACAAATTTTCTTAAATTCTGTGAAATTAGTGATGTGAAAAATGACCGAATCCAAAGTTTAATTTACGAATTTTCGGTATTTTATGATAAGTTATCATACATTGTGGTTAAAGCCAGTGGCGGCGTAGCATGGGTTGGCACCCGGGGCGGACCGTAACAGCGGCCCTGGTCACCCCTTATTGTCCCTTATTGGCACCCATTGGAGCTTGGCACCCGGGGCGGACCGCCCCCCCCCCTTAAGCCGCCACTGGTTAAAGCTACCGTGAATTACCAGAAATTTTCGTGAAATTTGAAATCAACACTGAGAAACTTTAGGTTAGAAAAATTACTAAAACGGATAGCAAATGGGGGCAAAATGCTTAAATTTCGGCATTTTAGTACATAAATAATAAGTTATACTATTTTTATAAGAAGATTTCCTATTTGGTAATAGAAATCCTTACTATTTTCTGTAGTAAAATCCGATGTAGGAAAAATTAGTAGATAAATTAATAAATTGTACAAAAAAAAAATAAAAGTAATAAGTATTTTAAATAACATAATATACTAAATATGTAGAAGAAATTACTATTGTCTGTAGAAACACGATGTGTATTATGGACATTTCCTACTTTTTGTAACAAAGGTTAATACCAATTATTAAATTTGGTCCCAAATATTACTAACTGATTTAGCAGAAAGTATCGAGGCTTGGACCGAGCGCGGCCGAGTGCATCCGACGTGTGTCGATCGCCGATTATATTTTTAGGTTGCGAAAATGACATCTAACTTATGTTTCAATGCAAAATCCGCAAAAAAACGTAATTTAAAAAAAAAATTTACTTATTTTAATTACATCAAAAATTTTGTTGTTTGAAATTATAAAAATATCATGAATATTAATCAATTAAGGATTAAATGAATTAGAACCAATAAACTTTCTATCATTCAGGTCATATGGTCGTTTTCATTCTGAGTCTCAAAATGTCTTATAGGTAGATGGATCATCGCCCGACTGCTGTCCCGGAGACGCGTGTTCGATTCCCACCAGCCTTCGTTTTCTTCTAACCCGATTTTTCTGTTTCAGCTTTATAATATAATACTATCTTTTAAGAATATATACATATATGTAATTTCTAATGTTGTGAATTCTTAATTTAAATAAATGTGAATTATGCGTTAAATGTAGAACATGTGTGTAGGTAGGCTTGTGTGAAAGTTAGCAACACGTATTTATTTTTTTTACTATTCCCACTGTAGCATATTTTGCTAACCAGTTAGTAATTCGGTGCGCACGGTCCCTGCGCATCATTTTACTACAGCACTTTGTAAATACTGTTATCTTCTACAGATATTAATCCAACAAATTTACTATTTTCTCCTACCAAAATTAGTAAATAGTGCAGACTTACAATTTTACTACAGAGGTTAATAAATACTTCAAATGTCTTTTACAATAAATGGAATAGTTTTAACTTTTATTCCAATATATTTTATAATTCTTTAATTAGCTACGAGTTACTATTGAGGTTAGTAAATATTATTAAAATTTGCTTTTTGCCTCTCATTGCAAAGTTCAGATAGTGAAATCTAGTGTGATTTTTAACAAGAAATACAAACAAGGGTTTCTCAGTGAAGCTTTCTAGCCGGTGCCTGTTTTGGATTTTCAGGCCGAGAAATGTAAGGACATTTACTTGATTATTCTTAATTTCCTTCGAATTTCACTTCCGTGGAATTATCATTAATTCTTTGGATTTCTGACAAACTTTTTTAGGATCTGTTCAGTTTGCTTTCCGTGCGGAAAAATTTCGTGGCAGTCTTGAATCATGCTAAAGCCAGTCCAGTTTTTCTCAAAAACCTGTCTATTCACGCAATACTAGCCTGGCACTACACTGGCGTGTACACTGATGTGTTTGATACAAACCTTTCTGCTGTCTAGTCCCAGTCTTGGCGCTATCTAGGAGTTCGTTACGAATTTGAATATATAAAGATTGTGCAGATTTTAGCTGCTTTCTAGATAGAATCACGGTTTGGACTTAAACAAAAATTATAGAGGTGAATTAAGAAAGTAATCATTTTTGAATAAAAGATTCAGGAAATGACAATACACAATCGCACGAATGTTCACGCAATGATTAATTGTACACTATTACATATGTAAAATATAATTGTTGAATGTGAGCGAAATCTTAATACAAGAACTGTATTCTTAAGAAAGATTTTTTTAGAATGTTTGAAAGCATTTTCTTTTAATTGAATTATATAGTAAAGTTATTATAAATTTATATTCAATTTATAATAATTATAATATATATAATGCTATGTATAATATTGATGATATTCCAGAAAATCAAATATTATTATAAATAATTTATTTAAATTATTTATTGATTACGTGAATGCCATAAATGATAATTAGGCCTAACGTATTAATTATTCAGAATAATATACTATCATTATTTCGTAGCCTAATCGCAAGTAAAATCATTCAAACTTTATTATTTTCAATGATTTATTCACACATCAAGCACTTTGAATGTTTGAAAATTGTCCATGTTTTATTGAAATAAATATTAGGTTGTAATGAATTGAAATTCATGTCCGACAAAAATGAAAAAAGATGAACTTTTAGATGGCCGAGATTTTAAGGCGGCGGGACAAAGTTACAACAATATAATAGGAAGTTACATCAGAAGCTCGACACCCGGCGTAGGTACAAGAGATTTACGGAAACTCATTTCTTGATTTTTTTTTTGTGTACGAAAACTTTTTTTACGTTTTTAATTAACTGAAAAATCTATATATTGGGCTTTTGGGGCATGAAAAATAATTATATTATTTAAATATTAATTATTCTCTATCAAAATAGCCAATCTGTCTAGAAACTAGTCGATCTGAGCGTTACATCCCAGTCTAGCCACTGGACAGTCAGCCTGTGGCGCGCCAGTGTCGACTCAAGGCGGACTAGACAGAAACAGTACAACGCCACGGAATTTTTCCACACCGTTTATAGTTGATTAAATTCCCTTGAATTCAAGTGAATTCTCTCGAAATTACTGGACTGTACTTAAAAAACCCTTTTCAATAAATCACAATGAATCTAACAGAATTCGACTGCAATGATTCTCGCCTTGAATATAAATCGTCAAATTTTCAACTTCACAGAAAGAAAATAGCAGTCTGGCATATATCTTTAGAACGATCATTATATTTGCCTGAGTATAATTTTTCTAACAACACCTCATTTTTTCGCATTTTTCAAAGATTTTTCCTATTTTTCCTGAAGTGGGTATTGGATTTTACGTTTGAAAATACATCAAAACTTTGGTTTAAAGTACCCGCTTTATAGTTAAGAAAATTTCCTGTACTTACTTATAGCATGATTTGTGAATTCCAAACAAAAAATCTGACTCAAGAAATCTCTCAAAAATAATGCGCGTATTGTTTTATTAATCCAATCGAAGGTCTACTTATTCTCGAGCCAATTTCATTTTTAACTCGTTTTTCATGTATTTATTCTACGCCTCATTGCTAATTGATAATTCTTTAATTATAATGAACGATTTTTCCAATAATATTAATAATCCATCACGAGTAAATGTTCTTGTAATTTGAAGGAATTCAATCTAAAAGGTGTGAATCCATCTGTTGAGTCTTATTAAACCAATGAAATAATTTGTTTAAACTGGGACATTTGAGAACGTGAATGATAACATCCCTATATAATATTATTCCATCAGGAATGGCTCAAATTAAAGCTCTAGGCATGTAGAAATGCACGATGAAAAATAAAATTTGGTATCTTGCATTGTTGTTTTTACGTTATGAACGATAAAGTGAAAAATGAGAGTATTTCACAGCCTACGGAACCCTTTATTGAGAGTGCTTGCGACCCTTATCTTGGACTCATTAAACAAGTTGTTTTTTGTTTAAATATTTATTTTCGAAAAAATCATCCCCTAATTTGTTTTTGACAAATTGTTTCACTGGGATATACATCTTGAATTGAATGAATTTTAGTTTTTTAACCCCGACGACGTGAAGCGACGCCATGACACCAAAGTAAACGAGAAAGCGCAGCAGAAAGTGGACTTTCTTTGGAGGGCGCCATGATACCAGGGGCTATTACACAATGTTCCTGCCTGTTAATCTCTTCAATTATTCAAATCCCGCCCAAGCGTCCATGTTAATATTATAAAACCGTTGTAATGCGCATTATCTATCGTCGTTTTTAGTAGGCAGATTGGGAGGGGTAAAACGGTCCTGAATTCGAAGAGAGCCATGCATGAAAAGAATTGAGGGTTAGGGATAGTGTATGCATGTCCCCGGAAGTATGCGGGGAAATTCGGCCCTACCGTGTAAACTACACTCTATTCCTTGTGTACAATATCTGAGCCAATTTTAATCCTAATCTGAACGTTAATCGCAGTTTGATCCGACGAAGAACCAGATCCCGCATTTTATATATGAGAATACACCTCAGGTCACTGTGCGTAAGCTTTTCATTGCCCAGATGTTCCTTTCCAGAAAAAAAATCAGGGAACAATTCAATTTTCTTGTGACAAATTAAAGTATATTATGCTTCGGATATTATTTGATATGCAATAAAGTAAAGAAATAATGTTTTCATCATTTCAGTGTATGCATATACTTTTTGGCTATACCTTATTCGTGTACCAAAAAATCCCGTTATTTGTACCGAAATTACGGTAAAAATAGTGTCTTTTCCAGGTCCGGCTATTCGTACCTAAAAAATCCATCTGATTCGTAACGAAATTTGGATGCAAGTAGCCACGGACATATTTTTCTGAAAATAAGTATTTGAATTAACTTTCGATTAAAACTATTTATTATTGATAGTCTGTGATGCATATATACACTAGTTGATTCTTCTAATCTCAATATAAAATATTGTACAGATTTTCATGGTGGGTCAATTATGATGCAAAACTGAGTTATATAAATTCACGAGAATTCCAGATCAATCAAAAATATCTATACCTAATACCAATATACCCATCTACCTTAAACCTATATACCCATCTACACACTACTATATTTTCCAACCAAGCAAGTCACGCCTACCCCGATAGGGAATTGGCTTAATGGTATAATAATAAATAATAATAATGAATATTCCGACACGAGCGGCTAATCAGATGCAACTTATATATGAATCTGAATTTTAAATGAAGGTGAAAAATGAGTCACTATAGTATAAAATTTACAACACAACCACCGCAGGTTCCCACTAAGAGCTCATATATATTAGCTCTTAGTGGGACCCTATATATATATATATATATATATATATATATATATATATATATATAT
>CAKNXH010062197.1:47793-100964 GCA_932178445.1 Andricus quercusramuli
GTTAAACTTTCTTTTAATTATATATATATATATGTGTGTAACACAAAAAATAGTGAAATACAAATAGTAACCCGTGCAGAAATTTTGCTTTGGCCCCGATCAGGTTCTCACCTGGCAGCACTAAATACGGCATGAAACGCATGCTTCAATCAGGGATGCATTTGGCTGCCCAATTACCCGATCGGGGCTTAACCTGAGCGCTACCTGGCTAGCTCGGGCCCTGATCGGGGCGTGCGTTTCATTCCCTATCCACGCCAGATCGGAAAATTTATGCACGGGAGTTGATCTACAAAATGTTTAGAAGCCTGAGTCGAAATTTAGACCCTACTTTGAACCTGCAGCTCCTCATTAGAACCTACTTTGACGCTATTCAAACCTATAGCCCCTACTTTGCGGTGTTTACACCTAGAGAATGAAACATTACAGCCTCCTTTGACTCCATTGGAACCTACAGGCACTACTTTGGATATTTAGAAGCTACACCCAGGAAACAGGAACCCATTAAAACGGCGACTCCATGAATTGCGTATCTGTCATTTGCAGATTAAGATTTTCAAAACTGAATTAGTTTGCGACTATGAGAATCGGTCAGTTTCTCGATATTAGCAGTAATAAAGTATCTGTTAGCAAAAAGGAACGGATTTTTTCTAAAAATGTTAATTTTCTTACAAAACCGAAACTAAAGTTTCTATTTGAGCCTCAAGTTATCGAATGCTATCATCGGAATAGTCAGAAAAGAATATAAATCAGATTTTCGAGTTGCGATAGACAACCAAATTTGGAGGATACGGACAAAAAAATTAAATAAAAAATTGTCGGACTAGTCTGTAATTTCAACCCAAATCGGTTTCATTCTATTGAGGAATCTTTCTACTAAACTGAATTGAAGGTCAACGATATTTGACAAATAAGTTTACAAATTATATAATAAAAAAACCTGCAAACAAAGAATTGTATACTTCATGAGTTTTGTCTCAATATTAAGTTCCCGAGGTACAGTTGACAGTAAATGTATTTCTGCAGAGAAGGGAACTCGAAATAAAAATTTATAACCATTACCCGAATTCCGCCAAATTTCTATCATTATTATTATGATTATTATTGCCAGTGTAGGGGCTGGAGCACCAAGGTAGGTTCTGGAGCGCCAATTTAGGGTAGGGCCTGGAGCACCAATGTAGGTTCTAATTTAGACCCTACTTTGACGCTAAACCTGGAAAAACGGCCGATTTCGGACATTTTTAGCGTCGAAGTAGGGTCTAAATTGAATTGAAACCGCTGCTTATCTTAAACCTACTTTGCTGCTCCAGCGCCTAGTAAGATAGGAGTTATAGGTTCAAAGTAGGGCCTAAATTTCAACTCGGGAGTGTTCATAAAATAAGACGTCTCATTTCCAAAGAAGTATGTTTCGTGCTGGATAAGAATTGGACCTCAATTTTTGCCTCCACGTCCATTTCTGGCGCGATTTGTGAAGTAAAAACTTTTTTTCAATTTAAAAATCGAGCTATAAGTATCGAGAACTTTTTTATAATTCTTTGGAATCCCATTGAATTCAGAAATCTTCTCTTCTCTTTTTTTTTTTTTTTTATACCATTAAGCCGTTTCCCTTTCGGCGAGCCTCTAGGGGTAGGCGTGACACTACCCGATTCGGGTAGTGTTTCTATACTCTGTTCGCCGAGAGAACGAATTTGGTCGCGCAAGTTTTTATGAAAAAAGGCGTCGACAAATTGTTTTTCGTTCGGTCGACAGCCAATAGCTGTTAAAGGACACAATTTTTTCAAATAGACTGACCCAAGTATTTTCCTAAATTTTTTATAGCATCACTGGGGGTCAGATGAGCAGACCGAACGTGACAGTCACAATAGGCCATAAATATTAAGGGACTTTCCAGGCAAATACTTAGGGCGTTGGTCAATTCCGCCCTGGGTACCTGCGAACGTTTCCCCCACTACAGAGCCTGGTAGCAGGAGTCCTTTGTACGTAATGAGGACTCAAATGCGGAATATAACGTTTTTTCAATTTAGGATTTGTTAAATTTTTAATGAAAATATTTGAATGCTCCCAATTATAGCGGATCCAACGATATGTTATTTCTATTAAAAAATTGAAAATTAAAGAAGAAATGTTCGAGTATATGTGAAATTTTATGAACAAATTTTTCAGCATTTTTATAAATTTGGCCACATTTAAAAACTTATTAACGAGCATCGTAGTTTATTTCTCAAACAATCGCATTCCTCTAAATTATTCCTAAATAATTTTGCACTCCCATTCCAAAATAATGAGTAGTAGTGTCATCCCTAGCTCAATTCGGAAACTCATTAACAAACATCATACATTTTCTTACTGCTTAAACAGTTTGTTTATGAAAGTTAATTAAAAATACTATTTTAAAACATAAACAGCATAATATGGATTCAATCTAAAAAATGTTGTTTTTTGAATCTGACATATTCTCTTAAAATTATTAAAAAAAAATAAAAGATCATTGTAAATTATTCCAGCAAAGTTAAGAATTTTTTCTATTTTCTCATATCCTTTAAAGAACCTTAGCTTCAAAATTTTATTTCGAAATCTTCGAAATTCTAAATTTAGTTTTTTATTTTTCGGAATCTTTTCCAGTTTTAAATCAAGTTTAGATCTTCTCAAAACTTCTGAATATATATCTTAAACTTACTCGAATTCTTTCCAAATTAATAATTCACTAAACATTTTTTCAGTTTTTAATGCAAATTATTTTGTTTTCTGAAAAGTAATTATTTTTGATCATAAATTCAACTATCCATGTTTGGTTGAAAATGCATTTCTTTGGTTGAAAATTGCTTAATTTTAAATAGCTTTGTGATAATTCATGTATTTTTTACAAATTAATCTTTTGGGGGTACAAAATTAATCTTTTCGGTTGAAAATTCAACTGTTTGTTTAAAATTTGTTTGTTTCTTAAAAATACATTTTTGTGGTTGAAGACTCATTATTTTAGTGAAAAATTCATTTCTTTGGTTTGAAAACTAAACTGTTTTTCCAGAAATTCGTCTTTTTGGATCGAAAATTTAACATTTTGGCTGAGATTTTTTTTCTTTATTGACTGCAAAATCTTTCTTGGTTAAAAATTCAACACCTTTTTCGAAAATTCCTTTTTTGATAAATAAACTAAATGTATGATATTCGAAGTTTTCAAATGTGGCCAAATTTCAGCCAACCAATAAATTAAAGCTACTGCAGTAGATTTGATAAAAATACTGAAAAATATGTTCATTAAAAATTTCACATAAACTTGAACATTTCTTCTTTAATTTTCAATTTTTTAATTCAAGTAACATGTCGTTGGAATCGTTATAATGCACAGATTTCGAATATAATATTTATCAATTACCAAGTGCTAATTTGAAAAAATGTTATATTCAGCATTTTAGTCCTCCAGGCTCGGCGGCAGCAGTTTGGCTGAGTGAGGGGAAGCCGCGTAGTGGGGGAACCGTTCGCTGGTCCCAGGGCGGAATTGTCATCTGTCCAATACTTACGCCTACAATTCCCCTTCTTCGACAAGTTGCGCGCAGAGAACAAAATTTCGTTGTTTCAGAAATTCGTTCTCTCGTCGAACAGAGTATAGGTGGATAGTTTCTTGTTTCTCAAATTCACCAAAATTCAATTTGTGTTTACTTTCAAAGCAATTCCAGTGAATTCCAGAGCGACTTGGATTACAATGATTCCTCTTGAATAAGTATAAATTGACAAATAATTGTCAACTCTACAAAAAGAGATGGTTTCTCTGCCATATGTATACCGCCTTACAAACGATTAATGCTGGTTTTGTTTTTGTTTAGTTTTGGACATTGGGTTGATTTCAAAAAATATTTTCGTTAAATAAACAAAAATTTTCTTCGGCTGACCAAATTCGTTCGCTTCAATCAATCAAAGTTTTTGATTGAATCGTTTTGTTGATTTTAGAAAATACTTTATTGATTCAACAAAATTTATTCGTTGGATATACCAAATAATTTGAGAGAGAATTCTACTAGAATCAAGTGAAAAATTTGGTTGATTCAACCGAAATATTTTTTTTAAAGCATTTTAAAAGTCATGGACGCATTGGCACTTAGTGGGATCGCGTGGTGCAATTCAAGATGACAGTCCATGCGCGAGAGTCCGTAGGGTTGCGTAAAAAACATAAAAATGTAATCCGTTTGCGTTTGCATCTCGGTGATCCCTATCAGAATAAGTGATCCGGAAACACAATGAATCGGGATCAAGTGATTACGTGAATCTTGAATCAGCTTCATTGCCTAAGATTACGTGATTAAGTTTTTGATAAAACAACAGAACGATTTTTTGAAGCAAATAAACAACGGATACTTCACGATTAATATTGCAAATAGCTTACCGTGGAATTGTCTCGTCTTATGATATTTAGAAGTGACGTAAACTACTGAATTATTCACACAAAATGCCACAATGACATCGTATAGGCTATTTACAATGTAAACTGTGATGGGTTCTTATGATCAGTGAACTAAAAATTTTTGTTTAATTAATTGCGATGAGTTCCTTATAGTTAGATTCACTACAATTTTTTGTTACATTAACCAAAATATTTTCTTAGACCAGCTATAAAAAGTGAGAGTCATATAGTGTAGCAACGACATGAAGTGTGAAGGAAGCCGCCTGACAGCTGATGGCGCTGATAGCTTGACCTTACTGGATCGTACTACGAAAATTCACTGTCGGTAAAAGTCAAATCTGTCTTGGCGGGAATTTTAAATTTGAATAAAAAATACAATTTGTGATTTTCTTTTTTTTTTTTTTTGTTGACAAAGCCGAATGTTTGGGGAATGCAACAGTATCACAGCAATTTGAATAAATAATCGACTTGTTCTTAAAATAATAAACATAGTCTCGGAAGAGGAAAAGTGTACAAGTGATAAAAAGATGTCGCTGTGAACTTGCTGATAATAATCGACAATCATTTCGTAATTTTCTTTATAATTGTTTATTGAATCATTCACAAATCTCGTCTTGACATGAATTATAATAATTTTAAAATTCATATAAAATTATAGGCTTGTCGTTGTACATATTTGTTATGCTGTTACACGGAGAAAAAGGTCTAGTTGGGCCAACTAGATGAATCTAGTTACGCGCGTCTAGTAAATTTAAGGCAGAAGTTTCGTTACTCTTACTCGATTTCTTGTAAGTAGTCTAGTAGATTTAACCGATACATCGTGTTATGGCAAATAGTGTCCATAACTAGACATCTAGTAGCATGTTACCCCCCACTACTCTTTTACTCCCTTCGTCTCTCCCTCCTACACCCTTTACCTACACTTTCCCTCCCTCTAGCTTGCTTCCTAATTTTTGGAGTCGTCACCTCCAGTTTCTTCCAGCCTCTTGGATTTCTGTGTCCCGTGCGTTATTCCGACAATTTTCAGTTTGGCAAGAAGCGACGTGTTTTTATTTTTGTTTCTATTTGCGTGTATTAAAACAAGTGAATTCCGCGATGATACAGTGGATAATCTGTTGGACTTGTGGAACCTTTTCTCTTACAAGGCTATATTTCAAGAAACGTAACCTATCTTTTTCTTCAGTGTAGCCGCCATGTTTTTCTGAAGATAATGCTTCAGCTGCCGTGCGATTTCTTCTAGTAATATAAAATCATACCTTTGGTCAGTGTTTAATAAACGAACTTCATTTTTATTGTGCTGTTTACATTTTGAAACCTGTCTTAAAGATCCTCAAAATATACTCATTTTCCTAGAAAAAACTATTTCCCAACAGTATACATCTGGTATAAATTTTACCAGACAACTAGTTAGACTACCTAAACACGAAGATGTAAGCCTAACTCAACGTTTGCTTACTTTTACTAGACGGCTAGTTAGCACTACCAGGCACTACTAGCCATGGAAATGCTCGCCGTACTAGATGTCTGGTAACTTATACCAGATGTCTTGTAATTCTAACTAGACAGAGTTTAACTAGACCGCCTGGTGTGTTTAACTAGACAGCGTGTTGGTTCATATTTTACTAGACTGTCTAGTTCGGCTAACCAGAATCCTTGTTACCCTAACTAGACATTTTTCTCCGTGTACGTACAGAAAAAAATGAAAATGGCGCATCACGCAGAATCGTATAAATGAGGTGAGTGGAAAAATTGCGAAATTATTATCGATTATTATCAGCGAGTTCACAGTAGCATCCTTTGATCACTTTTACACTTTTCCTCTTCCGAAACCACGTTTATTATCCTAAGAATAAATAAATTGTTAATTGAAATGGCAGTGATACCCCGGTAAGAAGAAAAGAATTCCAAAAAATTCAGAATCTGAATTCTCATTAATACGTGAATTTTCCTCCATCGAAAGTTCCACTATCGAGTAGACAAAAAAAGCAAAACCTATTCCTTTTAATCGATTTAGAAAAATTTAATAGAAGCGTATTGGGAGGAATTAAAGAGTGGAGGAATGTAAAAGAAAGAATAGAAAGAAAGAGAATAAGGTCATTTTGAAGACGCAAAAGCTAGTCCTTTTAATCGACTCAGAAAAATGTAATGGAAGCGTATTGGGAGGAATTAAAAAGTGCAGAAATGTAAAAGAAAGAATAAGAAGGAATAAAATAATGTCACTTTTATGGCACAACTGTGAATTCAAATAAATTCATTTTTTAAATGAATAAATATTGTATTACATTTATAAATTACAGGTGGAAAAAAAGAATTTGGGTAAATTACGTGAACATTTTTTTTATGAATCTGTTTAACGGAACATATTTTTACCGATTCCATATGAAATCTGTCTTGGAACACATTTAAATTATATTAAAATTATTGTTTAATGTACGTTCATGGATTACACTACCACAAAAAAGTATGCGGAGCCAAAAAACGATCTATCCAGTACAGTCGAAATCAAATTTTTGAAATTTCCTGCCTACCTTTTTTTTTGGTTTGAATTTGGATTTTTTGTTTAGGTTAAATTTTTGCAACTTGACTGCTAAACATCTGAAACCGTTGTTAGGGTTTAGGGAAGGAGACGAGATGCTTAGTAGCCAACTTGCAATTAGAAGGAATTAAAATAATCGAAAATAAAGCATGTATGTATGAAATTAAAAATAACCATGACAAAAAAAATTGAAATTTTCAAACTTATGTTGCACACGGAAGAATAGAAATCATGTAAGTGCAAGCACTTTGTGGACGGATTAGAAAGAATTAAATTAATCCAAAATACAGTATGTAAGTATGGAATTAAAAATAACCATGAGAGGTGTGTCTACTGCTCGCATTAAGAGGAATTAAAAAAATGGAAAATATGTTCGCCTGTATGGAATACAACACAAGTGGCGTTCGTTAAGGAAATAGAAAAGAATTGGTTTTGGAGATAAACCTATTCTTTCGTTGGGCACTTCTCCCGATGGAAAATTAGCACATTCAAAAAAAATTAAATAATGCTCACTCTTTCGGTTAAATATGAAAGTATTAATTTTTTTTAATTCTTCTCTTCTTACCGGGACTGTTGCATTCGACAATCATTCGGACTTTTCAATAAACAAAAAAAATAAAATCATAAACTGCATTTTTTATTCAAATTTAAAATTCCCGCCAAAAGAGATGCGACTTTTAGCTTTTAGCGACAGTGCATTTTTGTAGTACGATCCTTTATGGTCAAGCCATCAGCTCCATCAGCATTCAGTCGACTTCCTTCACACTTCACGCCGTTGCTACACTATTTTACTCTCACTTTTTTAGCAGTTACCGTATTTATTTCGAAAAAACCAGAGACTTACCGAATGTCCTGTCACCACGAAACCCCTTCTGGGGTCGAGAAATTTTCGGAGTGCATTTCATAACCTCAAAACCGAATTACCTTATGTCAATGGCAAATTTTGAGTACTTCACAGATTTTGCCATTTTTGTAAACCAGCGCTCCCACAGCCTTAATTTCTTAAATGATCGGAAATGAGTAATCTCAAATATCTACAGCGGTTATTTGACATAATCATAAATTTCATGTAATATTTTTTATACTTCAGTAGAACATTTTAGATGTTACAGAGTAATATCTCATTTTTTAATATCTACAGATATTAACATTCAACATGTAGAATGTTGTCCTATAGTTAAACATAAAATATGTATCCATTTTTCTTCGTGTAACCAAAAGTTTTACTTGGATCAACCAAAATGTATGGTATGATAATCAACCAAATTTTACTGATCAAAAATTCGTCTTGGGCAAACCAAACATTGTTTTCATATAACAGTCATGTTACAGGGTAGATTTAACTCAAATTTTGATCATTCGACCAAATCTTTTTCTGAGTGCTTGAGAATTAAAGACACACCTATTGCACATCATATATTATATGTAGTATATTATTATACTTGTGTGTGTAAACCTTTATACTGAATATGGATTATCCTTTTCACGCAGGATTACAGTAAATATGGTGTACGGTCTGCGTGGGCTTTTAGATTCACTGTTTGTATTCGTGTATGTGCCTAATCGGCGAGAAAATTCGAGTCCTCTGGCTTTGACGTTGAAAAAGTAAATGAAGAAAAAATGGTAGCTCAATAAATGAATGATCATTTTGAAGGTCAAAATGTTGTTCATTAATGAGCCTGAAACGGATATGCCAAAAAAAATTGTATAGCTTACAGAGCCGAAAATCTGTTAAATAGTAGGGAAATTTGAAAGCTTTTAAAAACAGTGAACTTTGGAACATAGTTTTTCATTGAAAAAATAATAGGAACAATCTGAACAAATTTAAGGTGGTACCTTAAACATTTCTAAACAAATTTCCAGTACTGGCATTGGTGCGAAAGGTAACTCGGCTGGGATTTAGCGTGGTACTGGCGCGGCACCACGCCAGTTTAGTACATTAAAACTCTAGTTCTGCGCCAGTATTAAATACGGTACTGCAGGCCTGATGAAGAAACTATACAACTGCATTTTTATCAAAAATGAGTTTTTTATATCGTTTGATTCGTTATGAAAATACGAATTATTTAAATATGCTAATCATTATTAAAAATTGCAATTATATTTCGAGTCTCGTTCTTCGAGATTACATCGTAGTACCGCTACTTTGACTAGTTCTAACCTCAATTTTAGAGAATAGATTTGAAAAAACTCGCTGCTTCTCGTGGCTTGCTCCTTCTATGCGCTCTGATTGTCACTCTTCATAACGTTCTTTGTGCTAGACAAAGCCACATATTAGAGATTCTATTATACGACAAAAGTTTATTTTCACTCAAGATTATAATAAACAATAAAGGAAATCAGATTCAGAATACCTTTTTCCAGCAAATATCAAGATGGGAAAAGGCAAAAAACATAGCAGAGATCGGGAGGAGGAAAAAGGTAGCAACAAGCGTTTAAGGAGGTTGGAAAAGATTGTACAATCTTTAGCAGACACAATGCTCAAAACATCACATAAAGGTAACTCAATATTTATTTTTTTAGTTAAGTCTAAATTACACGACGTCAGGGACTCAATGAGTATGAGTACTGACGGGCGTTTCAGACTGGTGAATTTTGCACGTAGGAGGCAATAGCAACCAGTGCTGTAGATTTTCATCTGGCATTATCGGGAAAAAATAATTTTTCCTTGCAGATGAGAATCAAGATACCCCTAATAAGGAGAATGTACCCGAGACTCCACGAAATGAAGGGATTCGTAAAAACGAATCGGCAGAATCTGCCAGACCTCATGAAGTCCCAGAGGCTCTCCTCGACGGACTCACGCGTAAGGAGGAGGATCAGGAGGTGGCACCAGTGGAGGTTGAGAAAGAGTCATCGGAGTCTAAGAAACTAGACGACGGAATTGAAATGCTTCTAGGAAATGATCTGGAAGCTAAGAAAAAAGAACAAGTAGATCTACATGAAAGTTTGGTCTCGAGATGGTCCTCATGGTTGACGGACGGGTTACCTAAGGAGGTCAAGATGAAGGTAGTGGATAAATATCCACGTAAGGAAAATATTTCTCTTGAGGCACCAGAGTTGAACGAGGAGATTGTGTCAACTTTAAACGAAACGGGTGTCAAGAGAGATCAGCTCTTCGTCCTTGAACAAAATTTAGCTCGTTCGGCTTTGTCAGCATCGGGGCAAAGCATCACAATGATATTAAATGATGAAGAAGAGCCGCTAGATCGTCTGGAGTTACTAGAAAAATTAGCCGATGCAGGCCAACTGTTAGCTCAGCTGCATTTTCAGGTTTCTTCGGCCAGAAGAGCGTTTATCTCTCCAATTCTGACTAAATCAATGAAAACCCTATTGCAGACGACTAAACCAGGTTCTTTATTGTACGGAGAGAAGCTGACGGATCAAATTAAAGCCGCGAAATCGATGGAAAAGATCGGCAGAGAAATCAAGGCCACGTCTCTTCCTTCAACCTCCTCCACTAGCAAAAAAGTGACTAGACCATTCCCTATACGCACTTTAAACTGGCGGGGCCAGAATACGAGACAGGGGAGCTCGTATCAGAGCCCGAGAAGTAAAAAAGTTAGCGATGGGAGCAATAGTTAAATGTAAAGCGGTAGTAGAACAGTTCTTATCCCCCATTTTCCTGGTTCCGAAACCAGATGGATCTAAAAGATTTATATTGGACCTGAAATGTTTAAATCAATTTATACGACGTATAATTTTAAAATTGAAGATTTAAGGGCAGCCTCGAAGTTAATTTATCCAAATTACTTTTTATGTAATCTGGACTTAAAAGACGCTTACTTTCTGGTAAGCATTGGTCCAATCAGTCGAAAATTTTTGAGATTTAAATTCAAAATTCAGATCTAGGAATTGCAACGCATGCCTTTTGGACTCTGTACAAGTCCTTATGTATTCACGAAGTTACTAAAGCCAGTGCTCAATTATCTAAGAGAAAGAGGGTGGCTATCGACAGCATATTTAGATGACATTTTATGTATCGGTAAGTCACTGACCGAATGCCGAGAAAATGTAGCTGTTACGAGAGAAATTTTAAATAAATTAGGTTTTATCGTGAATGAAGAAAAAAGCAAACAAGTACCAGAACAGAGGTGTAAGTATTTGGGGTTCATTATAAATTCTAGTGACATGACAGTGTCTTTACCAGAGGAAAAGAGAATGAAACTAAATAATACTATTCGGGAATTTATAAAGAAAGATTCCTGCTCAATTAGAGAAATGGATGTTTTAATTGGAGTATTAGTTGCAGCGTGTCCAGGAATCCCGTATGGGATATTATATACGAAGCTCTTGGAAAGAGAAAAGTTCAAGGCATTAATACTAAATGAACAAGATTTTGACAGAAGAATGATAATTCATTCCTGCGTGAAAAACGAACTTGGTTGGTGGTTAAATAGTATTTTTGTAACAAAAAATCCGAGTAGATCACTTAATTGTAAACTATAGATTTTCTCGGACGCTTCGCTGACGGGATGGGGCGCTCATTGTAACGGAGAAAATGCTCACGGATTCTGGTCACAAACGGAGAAAAAACTCCATATTAATCACCTGGAAATCATAGCAGCCTTTTTAGCGCTTAAGCGTTTTGCTAAGGGATACGAAAATGGTGAAATTTTACTTAGAATCGATAACACCACGGCAATTTCGTACATTAATCATATGGGGGGAATGCAGTATGTAGAACTTAATAAACGGGCAAGAGAAATTTGGACCTGGTGCGAGAGAAGAAGGATTTGGATCTTTGCTTCCTACATCCCTTCACGGGAAAACATGGATGCAGACAGAGAGTCTAGAAGGGTCAATGTGGATACAGAATGGGAATTAGGAAATCGTTTTTTTCCAAGACATAGTAAAAAAGTGGGGTCTACCAGATATTGACCTATTCGCTGCGAGGAGTAATGCAAAGACCAAAATTTTTTGCTCCTGGAAGCGAGATCCAGAAGCTCGATACATAGATGCATTTACGGTGAACTGGAGTAAACATTTTTTCTACGCCTTTCCACCTTTCGCGGTGATCGCGAAGGTATTACAGAAAATTAATACGTATAAAGCTCAGGGAATAGTGGTGGTTCCTCATGGGCCCACACAGCCTTGGTTCCCTTTATTTAAATCTATGCTAACAGAAGACCCAATAATTTTTTCTCCGTCTTCCTGCTTACTGTTATCTCCGTGCGGGTCCCAGAGTCATCCGCTAGCAACACACCTTACCCTGGTTGCAGGGAGGCTCTCCGGCGATCATATCAGCAGAAATTAGTGCCAGAGGAAGCGGTACCCAGATAACAATTGTGCGACGCAGATCACCCGCAGATTATGATTGTCAGGTTCTGCGTGCAATAACGCACTCATCTCGCCAGCATGGACTGTCGAGCACACATCTGCGAGCGCTATGAGTCGCATTTGGCCAACACACTCTGCATCACACAATACCGTGAGAATGTGACGCAGAGTCTGCAATCACTATGAGGGCAGAATTCTTTCTAATAATATTTAATTTTCCTATAGTTATTACTTATAAAATTAATTGTTATTGGAAAGTTATATAAACCATTTTCAAAACAATATTGAAATTTCTTAAATAATTTTTTTTTAATTTTGTGGATTTTTGGAAATACTAAAAAAATTTTGGGATTTTTTTGAAACTTTTGAAATGTTGGAAAATTGAAAACTTCAAGTTTCGTTCTTTTTCCGGAAATTTACAAAAATATAAAGTATCCAAAAATTTACTTTATTTCGAAAAATTGTCAAAATTTCCAAAATTAGGATTTCCATCTTTATTTTTTTTTGTGGCAAAATTAATTCTTAAAATATATCCAAATTTTTTTTATTTTCAAAGTGATATCGCGCATTTTCTTTTTCGGTGCCGGTATTTATACACAACCTTGTTAAAAAAAATATTAATCTCCTCCATGTTTCCAGGCCATCCTGAATGTATTGAATATTATAAAAATAGATTAATGAAGTTCATCAAATCAACATCAATATTACAAAAAATTAATTAGTCTACTCAAATGAAGATTTCTTTGAAAATTATAGTTTTTTAAAATTCGCGGGAAACATTTCTCGAGAAATGCGCGCGCATTCCGGCAAATGTCCAGTTTGCGAATTTCATCAAGCTCGCAAGTGAGTCACGTCGTTTTCGCAATTATTTGCATCATTTTGTGCTGCATGGTTAGATAACGCGGATTAAAAGTCAAGGTCACTATTTTCCTTTGTTACATACAGGTCGCATGGCGTGAAAATCCAGCGCAACATACAAACGCGTGACATAGTCCAATTTCTTCATAATGATAAAATCGGGTTATGTTTTGTGCAGTGATCTTTTTGACAACTTTTATTACGTCGAAAGATTTCACTATTTCCAAAAAATCTTGGAATTGCGGTTTTTTCCCTTGAAATCGTAATTCAAGACGTATGGTTCCATGATATTACTTCTTGTTCTCATTTTAACCCGTACAGTCCACACTACATCTGCGTATACATAAAGTCCACACTAGTGCGAATTGGAATTTCGCATTTTTGAGCATTGACAATTCTCTCAAAATGCAAAAAAATTCAAATTAGAAGTAGTGTTTATATTTGTCGTAGATATGCGTCGGATCTGCAAGCGATATGCGTAACAGATCTGCTAGCGATATGCGTAGCAGATTATGCGTCAGATTCTGCTATACATATGCCAGGCATATGATGACGCATATGTCTCATCAGGTGAGAGCACAATCTGCGCGTGGATCCGCAGATCTGCGTGCATATAAGCCATCAACGTGCTAACAGAATGTTATCTGGGTAGAGATTTTAATTTCATCATTATCAGAATCTACAATCAAACAATATAATTCAGCTCTCAAAAATTGGTGGGGATATTGCCAGAGTGTCGATAGAGACCCTCTACAACCGAATGTCCACCAAGTACTAAAATACTTCACCTTTTGTTTTAACCAATGTGCTTCATACGGAACGCTAAACTCTGAAAGATCGGCTATTAATTTTATAAGTGCAGTGGATCTAGGCAGCGATGGTTCGATCAGTCGTTTTTTCAAAGGGGTTTTTAAAAGCATACCAACGGAACCTAAATAAGACTCAACCTGGAACACGGAAACTGTTTCAAATTGGGCAGAAGCGCTCGAACCTCTGGAATCCTTAGACTTAAAATCGCTCACCTTCAAATAAGTGTGTTTGCTAGCGTTAGCTACAGCACAGAGGGTACAGACATTGTCACTAATTAAAATAAGTGGTATCGTGGTATCGAAGGATAGTGTAACCATAAGGATAAAAGATCAAATCAAAACGTCACCAGTTGGAACACCTCAACCATCTTTTATCTTACCTTCCTTCAACGAGCGCAAAAGTGCTTGCGTTGCTACAGTGTTACTGAGCTATTTGGAGAGAACCAAAGGTCTAAGAGGAAACGAGGACTATATGTTTATAACCTCCAAGAGGCCCTATCATAGAGCTACGTCACAGTCGATAAGTAGATGGATAAAATGCTGTCTAGTAGAAGCGGGTATAGACCAAAAATATACAGCTCACAGCACGAGACACCGCAGCCACATCAGCGGCGGAATCGAAGGGTTTGGACGTGAACATCATAAAATCACGGCAGGATGGTCAGCGAATTAACAGGTGTTTGCAGAATTTTACAAACGACCAATAGAACCAAGAAAAGAATCGTTCGTTGAAGCTCTGTTTTCTCAACAAAATTAAAAAAAAGAATAAAATCTGGATACAAATATTATGTAATTAAGCTCAGTGAGTGTTACTGGAGATTATTAATGTAATTAATAATATAAACAGTAAGTTGAATAATTAAGTCATTAGGTATTTCCACTTCATAGTCAGCTAACTTCACTTCGGTAACTGCTGAGGGGAAAACAATGGATCAAATGCATGGGATTCGCTTCATTTTTGCCTTATTTTGTTAATATATTCATAAAAAATAATTTTGTCTATAAAAGTGTATTTGAAAAATAGTTTTTATTTTTTGAGAACTATTTAATGAAATAATAGAATGTTACTAATTATTATTCATTACGAAGATATTACAAAAATAAAGTTTTGTCCCATGCATTTGATCGACTATTTTCCCCTCAGCACTCAACAAAGTGAAGTTAGCTGATGGTTAAAGTGAAAATACCTAATTATGCTCTGAACATCTACGATGTAATCTCGAAGAACGAGACTCGAAATATAATTTAAAATCAAACGAACTTACCTTAAGTAAAGTTCGATTGTAATTATATGAGAGTCTCGTTCGAAATGATTACATCCCTCCCACTTTTTCATTCTTTAAGAGTTTCTTCCCACCCAAAAAAAAAATAAAATAAAAAAAATATATATATATATTCATATATATATATAGAGCTTATTTCCATAATTTCGGAGAAAGCTTTAAACTGTATGAAGAGTGACAGTCAGAGCGCATAGAAGGAGCAAGCCACGGGAAGCCGCGAGTTTTTTCAAATTTATTCTCTAAAATTGTGGTTAGAACTAGTCAAAGTAGCGGTACTACGATGTAATAATCTCGAACGAGTCTCTCATATAATTACAATCGAACTTCACTTAAGGTAAGTTCGTTTGATTTTAAATAAAATATCGAGATAATTAGAATTCAATTAGCACATCTACAGCGATTTTCGAGATTTCGTAAAGAAGAAAAAATATACCTACACAAAAATGTAGCATATCTACAGCTCGAATTCCAGGATTCGCGACAGTCTCCTCAGATCCTGAGGAGACTGATAAAAAACAAATCTGCGCAGATGTGTTTTCTTTATGAGAATCTCGGTCATTCTGCAGACACATCTACTTTTTTAAATTCCTAAAGTAAACGTTATTATAGTAGATTAATAATACAATAATTATTAACTACCATAAATAATTATAAAAATATCAATAACAGAATTATTAAGCTTTTTGATACCATCGTAACCGTTTGGTGATGTTAGAACATATTTATTTTTAAAAATAAATCCTTAACTTTTTATTTTTGAATTATGAGAACATTTGACAAGGTTTTGAAATATTCACTGCCATGATTTTGTCTTAAATGAAAATAGGAAAAACATTAATAAATATTGTTGGGAAAATATTAAACGTAAATTTTGCAATTTTTATTCTGTATCGCTATTCATTCAGTTGAGATTTTTCACAACTAAAAAAAATCTGCTTGCTGTGCGGGCGCATTCTCATCGCGCGCTGTGCGCGCGGCTGTTGGTTCTGGCGCTTCACGCTCGATAATATATTTATCTCGCGCCTCGCACTAGCTAATGTAATTGCCTTGCGCAACGTGCTACGTCTTTGTATTTCCCCCACATTTATGTACAGACCTTTTAAAATTAAAAGACAAAGCATCGACTTTGGCTTTAACGAACACATTCTCATCACGTACCTCGTGCTTCGCACTTGATTTTGTCCAAAATCTGAACTTTTCTACAGTAACTGAAAATTCCTAAACTGTAACAGAATTTTCTAAAACATGTGACTGAAGCGTTATGCAGTTGCCGTTGCTGAAATTTCTGTTACAGATTAGGAAAATTTAGAAACGGTTTCTGCATAAAGCTTTAGTGACGCGTCTCTGAAAATTCCTACAGAAATTTCTAACAGTGCATTTAAAAAATTCCAGGGACCTATTTCCGCGGGCCAAACGGTTCCTGGCTCCCGGACTATACTGTCATTGGTTCAAAAAGTTACTCAACGGAAGTTGCGGCAGAGTAATCGCCTAAGTAGAGGCATGGTACCAAACCTTTCGTCCTTTGTGACACAGTAGAGGTCCAGTAGTACCGCTTCCATAATTAAATCAGTTCTGCCAACCTGATGCAGATGAGCTACTGCGAATCAGGAAACAGCCTTCAAGAACTCCGAGTTGCCTCTTGGAGAAACTTAACATGTACAATTTTCAAACAAATATGAAGTAATAAAAGTATAATGAAACTAATAATTGATAATTAAATTACAATTATCTTGTAACTTTTGTTGATAGAAAATATGCCAATAATACAAAAGTGAAAATTTGATGATTAAAATATGACTTGTAATTTTTTTAAATTTAAAAATACTAAGACCAAACGTTTATATTTTTATTACATTCTCATCAGAGAAGGTATTAGATTTGGGTTAAATTTGCCCCCCCCCTCCCCCCGTTTTTATCAAATGTCTACGTTTTGAGACCACCTGAATTCGAAAAACAGTTTTTTACGAATGCGTCTGTCTTTCTGTTTGTTTGTCTGCAGATTTTTAGTTTGTTAGCACGATAACTTTCGAAAGAATTCACATATTGGATTGGGCTTCGGTATACTCTTGGAGTGTCCTGAAATGAAGGTCACGTTCGTTAGCCAGTCATTTTGGATGAAAACTCAAAAAGTGAGCGCATTTTCAAAATTTTCAAGACCACTTTTTTCAAGATTTAAAAATTCTATGTATGGTTATTAGTAGTGCTCAGAAAAACAAAAAATGTATCCCCAATCCTTTTTTTGATAAAAAATTACTGGAATTAGAGCATTTACAAAATGCCAAAAAACAAACGAAAATTAACATTTCAAGCCAAATAACACACGCTATAGGAAAATGTCGCAGGCTGAAAAACGTTGCATTTTTAACACCCTACAAGGCACGACGAAATCACAACGACAGGCCGACGAAACCCTCGTGTGTCTTGAGGACACGAAGTGACCCAAGGATGACAGCTTTCTGCATCCATCTCGCAAGTGCCTTGGCATATTTTTGGCACGCGGCTATGGCTTTAAGGTTACGAACCAGTGATAATTTAGCACCTCCGAGAACACCTATCACAAGGACAATTACTCGTACCGAATATTTTGGGTACAGTCGTTGCAGCTCTCTTTTAAGGTCTTGATACCACTCCTCTTTTTCTTTCTCCTTTGCAGTGATGTTGTATTCGGACGGAGCCGAGAATTTGATCACAAATATCGTTCGTTTCTCGAAGTCTTGGAGAACAATGTCAGGCCTCGAGTGCGCAACGGAGGCTGCTGCCCGAAAATCATAGTTCCAGAAAATCTGGCACTTCTCGTTTCGGACAATTGACTCTATATCCCTTGGAGCGTTCGGCAGGGCACGGTCGCGACCAACGCCGTAAGAGCGACAAAGGTGGTAATAAAGTACTCTTAGGGCCGCATTATGTCTATAGATATACGTTGTTCCTGCGTGGGTCGCACACCCCGATAGTATGTGTTCTAGGTACTCAGCGTGTGCATGACACGCTCTGCACCTATCACTGGGAACTTCTTGATATAAAATGCGAGCGCGGTATGCTAAGGTGGAGATTACATCATCCTGGCATGCGAAAATAAAGCCCTCTGTACCTGAATTGAGCCCTGATGATTTGAGGAAAGCAAAAGTTTGCTCCTTTGACAAGGACTGTTTTTCTACATTTCTGTGAAAGTTTTCGTGCATATGCTTGTCGAATAGCTCTTGGTGAAATTTTCTAACCTCTGCTTTCTTTACTTCGGCTTTTAGACGTGAAGCATCTAGATGGAGTAATGCACTTTCCTCACTTCTGATGTTGAAATTCAGGCCAAGAGTCTCGGCAGCTTGCTCCGCGGCTTTGTAAAGGAGCGCTCCTTCGCCAATCATCTCGTGGTTTCTGACCATCTTTAGGAGAGGATCTCTGTCATTTGCAACAATGTAAGCTGTACTTAAAACAATTCGGTTATGAAGACATTGGAAATTCAGAAGTCCGCGTCCGCCTTGACGGCGTGAAATGTATAATCGCGGAACTGACGAATTGATTTGCAAGCCTTTATGCATATGCATGATCTTACGCGTGGTGACATCCAGGGCCTTAAGCTCGTTCTTCGTCCATTGAACCACCCCAAACGAGTGGAGTAGAACCGGGACGGCAAGCATGTTAGTCGCAGATACCTTGTTCAACGCCGACAGATTGGAAGACCAAATCTTTCGAAGAAGATGCTTGTATCTGCTTCGGAGAGACTCCTTCACTGATGTTACGTCCTGAATGCAGCTTTGAGGCACGCCCAGGTATGTATAGGTCTCTCCAGTGTTAAGATGTCTAATAACACTTATATCCACAAGCTCAGGGTCCTTGGAAACGCCAGTAATCTTTCCTTTCTTCAAATGAATTTTGGCACACTTGTCCAAACCAAAGTCCATCCCAATCTCTCCTGTGTAGTTCTTGGCGATATTTATAGCAGTCTGAAGTTTGCTTTTACCAACGGCATAGATCTTCAGGTCATCCATATAAAATACATGAGTGACCTTACGCTCACGCTGATTAGTGTCGCCACAGAGGTATCCAGGGGAATTTCGTAGTGCGACAGATAGAGGCAAAAGTGTGATGCAAAAAAGCAAAGGGCTCATACTATCCCCTTGAAAGACGCCCCTCTGGAAGGTGACCTTGTTCGTCGTCAGACGATGATTCCTAGATGAGATGATAAATCTAGTTTTCCAAAGAGGCATTAATCTCTCTATGCATCTCATTATGTGTGGATGTACCTTCAAGCTTTCCAACAGATAGATGATAAGTCTATGAGAGGTTGAATCGAAAGCTTACCGGTAGTCAATCCAGGCCATTGACAGGACGCGCTGATGGGCGGCAGCGTCTTTACAGACACACCTGTCAATTAGCAGGTTCTCTTGACATCCTGCTACACCTTTTTTCGAGCCTCGTTGTTCGTACATCTCTCGCCATACAGGCTCAATTCGTCGAACGATCCTGTTGTTTAGGACAGCTGTCAAGATCTTATACAGTGTGTTTAAACAAGTTATTGGCCTGTAATTCTCTGGTCTGGACAAGTTGCCTTTTTTCGGTAGGAGTATAGTGCGTCCTAACACCAGCCACTGCGGAATGGGCGTCTCCAACTTTAATTATGAGGTGAATATGCGGGCCAAATGTTGGTGTATAGAAGTAAACTTCTTCCACCAAAAGTTCTTGATACAATCTGGTCCAGCACCGGAAAAGTTCTTCGTGCCTCTAAGTGCTTTTTTCACCTCTTCGGCAGTGACTGATAGGCACTCCTCCTCAGATTTTGTGAGGCTGTCGCAAAACTCCTTGAAGCGTATGATATTGTCAGTATCTTCTTTCAACTCTAGTGTTTTCGGGATCTTGTACACCTCTCTCCAAAAAGTCTCTACCTCCTTGGGCTTGGGTGGATTTTTTACAGAAACAGGGAGATCGCTGAAGAGGCGCGATGGGTCAGCCAGAAACTGTTGATTCTCCCTGATCCATCTCTCCCTCTTCTGTATTCTCCCCCTTGCGTCAGATAACAGCCTTATTTTGTCAACAATATGCTACTTGATTGTCAGCAGCTTTGACTTGTTCAGTGTGTGATTCAAGGTCCTTAGTTCTTGGGCGAACTTTCGAACCCTTTCCGTGAACGGTCTACCAGATTTTATGTAGTCAATCACACATTGAACACGGGACGCATTCTGTCTTGCCCATCCAAGTTTCTTATTCAGTTGATACAAGCGTCGTCTGGTCTTCTGATCCATCGTCGGTTTCAGCCTTCGATTTGAATCAGCCAAAGCTCTCGCAGCACCATAAACTGAGCAATTGATGGTCCAGAGGTCGGACTCTTGCGAGATATCTCCACGAAGGGAAGCATCCATTTCAGCCAGATCTTGGGGCTTAAGAGGAACTTGCATGTTGATGCTCCTCCTTGTACTGAAATTGCGATCACCTTCCAGAAGGTGCCTGCTTTCTGCGGTTGGTCTTAATGTCGTTTCATCTTCGTCTGCAGCTTGTTCAAGCAGCGGTTGAGGAAGCGCTCCGCGTACATATCCATTTTTCCGGAGGTAGTCGGCTTGATTTCGCAAAGACTGATGCAAAACGTGCTGAAGCTCTGGGTGTTTCTGGCACCACAGAGTATGCATACGCGCCATAAAGCCTCCGCCAACAGGGATAATACTGGCATCGTAGCAGTCGTGTATCCATCTAAATTATTTTCAGCACCCCGAACTCTAGGATGATCGGCATTGTTTGCCGATCCATTGTCGGGTGCTCTGCGCGTTCGATCGTTTTGAACCGCATCTACAACATTTTGGTGGTTTGTTGGTTTCATTATTGTTCCCACGAGCAGCTAGGGAAAGGGTTTGTCAATCCTTGTAGAGCCCCGCGTGCAAGGATAAGGCTGATACTCTGAGACGTCGCCGGTATCCCAGAGTCACCGTTAAAGACACCTCACCCAGGTGCCGTGCAGCTTTCGGCACGGTTCTCACACCTTCGCTTAGGGGTTATTCCTTCGGAACCATCCGTGGACAATTGTCCGCGACTGCTTATTAATTATTGTAACCATATTCAGCAGAAACCCTTGGTACGGGGACCCTCTATCCGCAACCCGAGGATGCGTTCGGTGGTTTTGTCATAAGCCCTTCCGTTTTATTCCAAGGGAATCGAAACCGAAACCGATACTATATATATATATATATATATATATATATATAAATAATATAATAATAATAATAAATAATAATATAAATATATATTTTTACAAAGCAGCAGAAGAGGCTGCTGAAACACTCGGCCTTGACTTCAATATCAGGGGTGAGCGAAATGCATCAAATCTTATCCATCTTAAATACTCACTCCTGAAGGCCCGGATTAAGAAAGCACAGGAGAAAAACTTCCGCGAAGAGCTCCTCGACAAGAAGATGCACGGCATCTTCCACAGAAATGTGGAAGATCAGTCGATGTCGTATGAGCTGACGTTTGCTTTCCTTAGATCACCCGGATTGAAGTCGGGCACAGAGGGCTTCATTTTGGCATGTCAAGATGGTGTCATTTCCACTCTAGCATACCGTCGCCACATTTTGAGCCAAGATATTCCCGATGATAGCTACAGAGCGTGTCATGAACACCCCGAGCATCTAGGACACATACTATCTAGTTGTCCAGCTCATGCGGGAACAACCTACATCCAAAGGCACAATGCGGCACTGAGAGTGCTTCATTACCATCTCTGTCACTCTTACGGCATTAGTCCAAATACCTCTCCGCTGAACGCCCCTAGAGAAATAGAGTCAATTGTCGAAAATAAGAAGTGCCGCATATATTGGAACTTCATATTCTCGACAATTGTTTCTGTTGCGCACTCGAGGCCTGACATGGTTCTTCTTGACTTCGAGAAACGAACCATGTTCGTTATCGAATTTTCGGCACCAGCGGACAAAAACGTCACAGCGAAGGAGAAAGAAAAGAAAGAAAGGCATAAAGACCTTATGAGGGAGTTTCGACGGTTATACCCGGAATATTCTGTTGAGCTAATCGTCCTAATCATTGGCGCTCTTAGAGGTGCCAAGGTTTCACTTGTTAATAGCCTGAAAAGTATCCCTGCGTGTCAACAAAATGCTCAGACACTTGCAGGAAGAATGCAGAAGGCGGTCGTCCTTGGGTCGCTCCGTGTCCTCAGGGTGCACGAGACTTTCGCCGGATCATCGTATTGAATTCGCGCAGACTGTAACCACCCATCTCACGGTCGTGAGACGTGGTTACGGCTGAAATTTTACCGCGATTTCGCTGGGAGCGGGTGCAATTTTTCAGATTAGCACCCGCTCCCGGCGAAATCCTACGGTTGTCCTTATGACAAACTTTTAACTATATATATATACGTAGTGAATTCTAAACAAACTTCGCTCGTATATAGTCTTACCTTGATCTACGTTATTGTTAATCAATAAATGAGAGCAATGAGATATAGAAAAATTAGAAACTACAGACCTAATCTATCTACCCAGGAGGGCGTCATTTTACGTAAATAGCGGACTCATCGTCCAATTGAAACCTGGATCTAATCCTTTTAAACATGGAATTATCCCACTTCATTTTGCACTTTATAACCGCCGATTGCCACTGAACCACCATGTTTTGTTTCGCAATGAACGCGATCGAGAAGCAACCAGTGCGCATGCAACTGCGCACTCCTTTCAGTTACGATACCTTATATTTCTGTTACCCTTTAGGAATTTTGAGAAACTATTTGTAATTTTCAGATACCGTTTCAGAAGTTTGATAAAAATTTAGTAAATTTTCTATAAAAGTTACTGAATTTCGTTTACAGCAACCTAATTTCGTAAATTTCAGTTACTTTAGCACCTTAAATGTGTCGGAGTTTTCCGAATATTTCTAACAGTGTGGATATTGAGCAGAATGGTCTCCTGAATCAGACGGTCGTTCTCTAGATATTGTTAATTGAACATATTTTCATAAATTAAGCTGTATCTCCTAAAATTATCGACGAAATGATTTTCATACAAATAGCATGATTTTCAACATCCTGCCTATCGCCATTTTGTATTCGCTGTTTTGAATTTTGGATACAATATTTTTGATCTGTGATTCGGACAACCCGCAGAAAATTAATTTTATACAAATCGGATGATTTTTTACAAATGTTGACATAAGTGACTATAATTATAAGTTAAAAATAATCGAAATCATAAATTATTATAAGATTGAAACATTCTGGATGGATTCATAAGCATGGCCTGTCTGACAAAAATGATAAAAAAGTTGAAATATACACTGCCGGGCAAAAGTCTTTGGACTCGTGATAATTTAAAGTGCCCTTGGCCAATCACATCTGCCAATTTCCGGAGGTGAACCATCCAGGTCGTATCCGTGCGGGTCAATCGCGTTGAATGAAGTATTAGAATGCTCTTCCCGATCAGTAACAGCGAGGCAAGATTTTGCTCCGCGTACAAGATTCTATAACCGAGCGGCGTATTGGGATAAGATTTCATCCATCATCATTATGGTAGTGTTGGAAATCGCAACCGTTAGAGAAATGCTTTTTTTTTTTAAAGTGTTTTAAGATAACCTTAATGTCGTTAAATGTGTATCCGTCAACCGATTCCTTCACAGCTCCTCTCAGTTTTTCGATAACTGCGTTCGAAAACCTTCTTATCAAACTCCTTTGAAAAGAGATTTTCTGCGTTCTCCAGTTTTAATTGTCGAGATTGCAAACCCTATTATCAGGAATTAGCGAGAGTCACTAGGTTTCCTGATGAAATCGTATGCTACTACGGCACTCGAGTACAGAATCTCGTACGCGGAGCAAAGTCTTGCCTCGCCGGTACTGATCGGGAAGAGCATTCTGATTGTTTATTTGATGCGTTCGACCCGAAAAAATATGTCCTGGACAGTTTACCTTCGGAAATTGGCAGATTCGATTGGGAAAGTGCGCTTGGGGTTATAATCATCAAGTGTACAAAGACTTTGGGTGTACTTCCGAAAAGGACATATGTCCGATTTTCTTCGGGCTCCGTGTACTTATGTATTTTGACGCGCTGATTACGAATATGATAGTGAAAATTGGCGGCTAGTCGATTTTCATGGTGAAAACCATGAAAAACCCATAAAAATCATGGTTTTTTGCGTTTATCTCAGCTAATATGCAAAATAAAAAAAAATGTTTTTAATAAAAGTTGTAGATCTCATTAAAACACACTTTTTTCATTGCATACATTTTTTCGTACGAGTGATAGTTTTCGAGAAAAACCCTTTTCCAGCGCCGTGTGGGGGGGCGTGAAGGCACCCGTGTGACTGGTCACGAAAATAATGTAAGGTCGTACCCCTACCCCTTTTCCAGCGCCGTGTGGGGGCGGGAAGGCATCCCTGTGACTGGTCCCAAAAATAATGTAAGGTCGTACACCTAACCCTTTTCCAGCGCCTTGTGGGGGCGGGAAGGCACCCCTGCGACTGGTCACAAAAAAAATGTAAGGCTGTACCCCACCCCTTTTCCAGCGCCGTGGGGGGCACCCCTGTGACTGGTCACAAAAATCGATTTACTACTGATTTTCTGGGAAACTGTCGTTCCTATAAAAAAATGCTCCAAACATAAAATGTGTATTTCGATGGGGTCTACCACTTTTGTTGGAGACATTTTCTTGAATTTTGAACCATTACTGAGATAAATGCAAAAAACCATGATTTTTATAGGTTTTTTATGGTTTTCACCATGAAAATCAAATTTGCGCCAATTTTCACTATCATATTCGTAATCAGCGCATCAAAATACATAAGTACACGGAGCCCGAAGAAAATCGGACATATGCCCTTTTCGGAAGTATATCCAAGACTTTTGCACGGGAGTATATTATCTGAAAAACTGTTCATGCTAAAATTCTTAATTACTTTTTTCTATGGCACATTTTTTCATTCGATAAAATTAATCAGGATACATATTTCGCAACACTTAGTGTTGTCAATTTGGAAAAATGTAAATTATCGAACCCTGATCTCATTTTTCATCAAATGATATTTGAAGGGTAGCATGCCATAAGGAACTAACGCAAAAATTTCCGAAAATTAGATTATTGACATATCGATTGAGCCACTTAGTAGCTATAACAAAGTTAATACAGACGGTGCCCCTTGAGCGAAAAAAAATCCACCTCAATTTTCTCAGAACCTAATTAAATTTCCCAATAAAACTTTTCAGGGTTCAATTTAGCACTAATTTTCCTATAAATTTCTCTCTATTTTTTTTTCTTTGAATTGAAAATTCGAATTTGAAGAACGTTTTTTTTGTCTCTTCCGTAGAATTGTGGAAATATCCTTTATGGCTTTTATGAAAGACTACCCTTAATTTGTTGTACCCCTTTTATTTGTGTTTAAAACAACAAAGGGATATATCAACAGCATGCTATTTTTTCCTTTTAAATATTTGAAGATACGGAATGGTAATCTCATCCCTCCTTTAACTATCCTATAGATCCATATAGAATTTCTATGAGTACACGGAGAAAATTTGTGTGTTAAATTTTGCATAACTTAGTTCGGTAAACAGAGGACATTACGGCATTATATTAAAATTTCACTTGCAGTCATGTAAAATGAAATAGGGTAATATTTATTGTGAAAATATGCATTATTAATATAAATTCATTAAAATTTAATTTGCGATTCTGTAAGAAATAATACAACAAGATATTAGAGATTACTTGACAGTTTGGTAAAATGAGATGTCGATTATACCTACCAGTTAGGTAAAATGAGTCGAACTTTTAGGTACAGTTTCAATCATAGAAAACAAAGTCTACCTCTCTAAATATGTGAATTCTACATCCCAGTCATGTAAAATTTCGTGCGGCAGCAAAAAAAAACACATTCATGCTACAGACTGATTCTGTGGAAGGTCATCCACTACTAACAAACACATGCTTACACATATCGTACAATTCATGAGTATATTGTTTGTACATATACACAATTTAACTTAAACAATTACATTAAATTACGATACATTACATACGATATAGTCGCACGCTTTTAACGATATGAACGCTATTAAAAATCGAAAACGCTGTGACAGGTTTCGAACCACCTAAACTACCTTTAACGCGTTCTATCGCTAATAACTAAACCTCACGGCTAACCTAACACTTAGAATTTCGGAAGAAAAATCTCGGCTATAAAGTTGAAGTACAAGTACGTCAGGGCCGTACAAAAAATATCTGGTCCCCGTTTCATCGAAATTTGTTATTGTAACATTTTATTAATTAGCGGGCTTATAAATTTGCAGCAAGTAAATAAAAACATTGAATAATTTTTTATTTGAAATTTTCTAACCTTGAAACTTTAGATAATTTAATTTTCAATATCTTAAACTTTTGCATGGTCTACTTTTTAAAAATAATAGAACATTATGCGTGCTATGCGCGCACTAATCACCCTTTCTTTAGAAAAAGAACTCGGTTCATTTTCCAACATTTTTTTATAGATTTTACAGAAAATCTTATATTATTTGAGAACGTTGTACATGATTTACAGAAGTTTCCTCATTATAGCGAGAAAATTCCTCCAAGTGAATTCAATATGAATGACAACTTTTTCCACTTACTTACAATTCTTTGTTTTGGTGGAAAATTAGTTTTTTGTATTGATAATAATTTTTTTCAACTGAAAAGTCAACTCGATCTTGTTTTGAAATTTTTCCATAGACATCTGATCTTTTTGGTAGAGAATTTATTTTTTTCCTTGTAAATTTAAATACTTCTACGAAAATTAAAGTCATTTGCTCAAAAACTTATTTCTCTATCCGAAAATTTAACTAATATATTTTTTGTTGAAAATCTAGCTTTTTCAGTTGAAGATTGATCTATTTTGTTGAAACTTTGTCTTTTTTTTTGTAGAGAATTAACCTTTTTAGTTAAAATTCATGTATTTTATTTTATTTCCTTGGTTAAAAAATAGCTTTTTTCCTATTAAAAATTAATTTTTTGAACTAAAAATTTAACTCGATTTCTTATCGAGATTCTTTTACATTCAAATTTAATCTTTTTGGTAAAAAAATTCAGTTGTTCAGTTGAAAATTGATTTTATTTGCTTATAAACTTGTTCCTCTAACTAAAAATTTAACTATTCTATACTTTGTTGAAGATGTATGTTTTTATTTAAAAATTCATTCATTTAATTAAAAATTTATTTTTCCTCTTGTAATTTTCAACCTTTTTGGTTGAAGAGGCAACTATTGGGTTGAAAATTCCATGAAGAAAGAAAAATGTTGATGGAAAATTCATGTATTTTCTTAAAAATTATTCTTTTGTGGTAGAAAATTGATCTTCTTGGTTAAAATTTTCATTTCTACAGTTTAACATTATTTTCTATATTGAAAATGAACTTTCTTAGGTAAAAAATTGTATTTTTTTCATCGAAAATTCATCTTTTTGGTTGAAAATTTACCTAATTGGTGAAATGTGCTTTTTGTTTTGTTTGGAGATGCATTATTTTAGTTGAAAGTTCATTTATTTTGTTGAAAATTGAACAAATTTTATTGCAAATATGTTTTTTCTTAGTAAAAAAATTATGTTTATAACGAAAAAGGTAGCTACTTCATTTTTACAAGAAAATTGATCTTTTCAAGTTGAAAATTCACTTATTTTGTTAAAAAAATTTTCTCTCTTCTGAGAAATTCAATTATTTAGGTAGAAAATTCATATTTTCTCGTTATAAATTCAACCTTGTTTTCAAACATTTCACCTGCATCTTTATACGTCAATTTTTAAATATATTCTACTTTTATTTAGTGACTTAATGAGTATTATCTACTGAGAGAAAAGGATGGTCTATATATTTGAATATTTTCTCAAATTCTACAACATAAACCGAAACTTAAAAATGGTAATTTGTCTACGGGGGACTTGGCTTTAAACTTCAGCCCTGAGAATGTTGACGTCCCTAGCGACTCTCATTTTACCTTACTGTTGTGTAATTCCTGTCCTGATGAAAGTGAAAATCTGTTTAAAATTCTGCAATCTATACTTTCTTTCAAGTGAATCGTTAATATCACACAAAAGTAAACTTTATATCATTCATTTGATAAAAAATTTACAATACTTCGCGTTATTTTATAATATACTGGTATTAAAATAGTACAACCCTTATATCAATTATTACATATCAGAATTTTCACTTTTGGACTTGAGATTTTACATAACTCTTTTGTATTATTTACAGTTCTATTTTGTAATAAATCCTCAAATAACTGTAAACTTTATCTAAATGCAGTAATGTCCTCCATTTACCTAACTAATTGGGTAAATTTTAATGAACAAATTTTCTCCGTGTATCTATAATTTTTTGGTGGTTTCAAATGGTAGTGCCGCTTAGGGAGATTTAGCACCATAGAAAATCTGTACGGATCTATATGGATTGTGAAATATTGTATTCTATACGGAATTCCAAACAGAACTTGAAATGGTTTCTATATGTTATTCCAAAAAGAACCCCTGCTTCTGTAAATATCTATCCGGATGTTCCAAATACGATTTTTTAGACATCGCGATATTTCCCGACCTATATACGGATCTATATGGATGTTACCAAGTCGCAATATATATGGCATTCAAAACAGAAAGTCTACTAGTTTCTACATGGAGATTTCTTACAGAATTTTTAAGACATCTCGCTATGTCCCGACCTCTATGCGGATCTATATGGATGTTACCAATATGTAATTTATATGGAATTCAAAAAAGAAATTCTGCTAGGTTCTATATATATATTTCTAACAGGATTTCTCAAACATTGCGCCATGTCCTGACCTCTATATGGATCTATATGGATGTTAGCAGTATGTAATCTATATGGAATTCCAAACAGATATTCTACTACTTTCTATATGTAGATTTCTTACAGGATTTTTAAGACATCTCGCTATGTCCCGACCTCTAGACAAATTTACAAAAATGTATTCTATATGGAATTCCAGACAGTATTTCTAAGAGGTTCTATAGTTATATTCCGGTCTATAAGGACCAATGAGTCAATCTCCAAAACTAAGTGGAAATACCACTAAAAACCCATAGAAACAAGCTCAGCTACCTATGGTAATTCCGTATAGATCCATATAGACCGCAGAGTCTATGAGGACCAATAAGCTATTCCTTCGACTCAAGTGAAAATACGACCATAAACTTATAGAAACCAGCTCAGCGGCTGTTGGTAATTCCGTATAGATCAATATAAACCCAGGGGTCTATAAGGGCCAATGAGGGACTCCCCAAAAAAAAGTGAAAATACCACCAGAAACACATAGAAACCACATTAGCTACTAATGGTAATTCCGTATAGACCTATATAGACCCTAGGGCCCATGGGGGCCAATAAGGCATTCCCTCAAATCAAGTAAGAATACCACCAGAAATTCATAGAAACCAGCTCAGTGGCTGCTAATAATTCCGTATAGGTCCATATAGACCCAGGGGTCTGTAAGGGCCAATGAGGCAACCTTCAAAACTAAATGAAAATACCACTAGAAAGTCATAGAAACCACCTGAAGCTACTAATGGTAATTCCGTACAGATCCATGTACACCATAGGGTCTATAAGACCCAAATAGGCATTCTCCAAAGCTAAGTGGGAATACCACCAGAAACATATAGAAATACCCTCGGCAGCTGTAGGTAATTCCATATAGATCCATATAGAAATGCAGGTTCTATACGCATCTGGCAGCGCTTTTTCGTGAAAATAACCGACTTTTTCCACATAGACTTTTTTTTCTATATGGTTCTACAAGTCCTTTCGTGAAGGGATATGCAATATCCGTGAACTGGTTGTTAAATATACATTGATTTGTGCGGATTATGGCTTTATACACGTTGTGTATCCAGATTGCCGGTCTGGTGCTCTTACCCACTAAGCTACGGAGAGCTTGAGAGCAATTTTTTCACAATTTAGAAATAAAAATCAATGTTCAAAATATTGATTTCAGACCAGTAGACAAAAAACAACAATCAACATCAAATTACCAATCACAATTTATCTGGTCAAAACCATAACATCAAAAATATAATTCTGAAGTAATTGAAATTACTTTGGCTGTGTAATTGGAATAAATTAATAATTGGACCTTGTTTATTTGGTAGAAAATACAAATTACATACAAGTAATTTGTAATTTAATTCAATGACATTGGATAATTCACAAAACTTCTAAATGTTATCAAAATACGAATTGAAATACATATAATTTCTGCTTAAGATACTTGACTCACATTTTTCGCCAATTAATGCCCAGCTCTGCGTGTAGGGGGGTTCAAATATTCAGAAGTTCAAGTAAGTGGAAGTTTACTGTACTTGTTTCTTAACTGAGATTTTAGAGCTGAATGAAATTTGGCAATACTCATCTTCAATGGCAATCTGACGCTAATGCTGTGACAATACAGATGTTTTCGGTCATCGCCCGACTCGCATTTTTGTACCTGCTCAGTATACCCCCACCATTGCCCTACGGCCTACGCGAGTTACCCCTAACTTGCTTTTGCCAAGCATATCTGACGTCGGATTAGGATTAGATGCGAACATACCTGGGATCTTGAAATGAGTATCCATTGTACTTATACTCCCTTTGTATTAAATACTCCTTCATAGATTGCCTATATATTACTCTAATTTCGAAGGTTTAGAATTTTAATTTATTCAGTTTTGAAGACTTTTAAATTCTTTTAACACTTTTAAATTACTGGAATATTTTTGAATTAATACTTAACTATGATCAATTGTTTCGAAAAATATTTATTAATACATTTTTATTCATATTTGTGAATAACTTAGACTTTCAACTTAATCGCAAGCTATTTGAATGGAAGGCACAAATTCGTTGTACTTGAACTTCGAGAATATTTGGAAATTGTTCATCTAATTTGTTTGTGAAAACATAAATTGTTGTATTTCACCAAATGTTATCAAACTTCAAAATCAGCCATAGAATACGAATGAGAAATTTATTTTCGAATACCACCCCTATAAGTCTATTTCAAAGGGTTTTAAATAAACCCCATAAGTTAAAAGTTGGGTATTGCAAGTTTCTGGCGCTAATTATTAGTTTTTTGAGGTTTCTTTTAGTAAACATTGTTTCTAGTGCATAACATATTATTTTGTAGCGATAACTAGATTTTCAAATATATTGTTAAAACAATTTATTATATTTTATAGCCATTTTCTCTGAGAATAAAGTTAGAAATTCACAGTTTTATCTGATTTTTTCAACTTTTCAGTTAGACCGAGGCAATAATCAACTGAATTTAATAGACAAAATTGTTGGAACTATTTATTATTTATAATAATATTATTTTAGAATAATGCTAGAAAGTTGCACTTTTTTCTAATATTTTCCACTTTTAAATTAAATTAAATTAACTATACTCCCTAGCATACGCGGACGACGTAGTTCTAATAGCAGACGATGAGAAGGGGATGAACCTAATGATAAGAATTTTCGAAGAATACGTGGGAACAAAAGAACTGACGGTGAACGTAGGGAAGACCAAGGTGATGTGCTTCAGAAATAAAAAGACCAAAATAGGTTACGTTTGGAAGATGAACGGACAAACAGTGGAAATTGTGGAGGAGTTCTGTTACCTAGGTTTTTGGTTTGAGTCAGGAGGGGGAAACGATTTGCAGGTGAGGAAAAGAATCGAAAGTGCGAGTAAAGTAATGGGCCAAGTATGGGGTATAGGAAAGAGAAGGTTCAAGGACGATTGGAGAATGAGTGTTTGGTTGTTTGATGCGTTGGTTTGGGCGGTGTTGTGTTATGGAGTGGAGGTTTGGGGATGGAAGGAACATAGGAAAGTGGAAAGCATACATGAGAGATTTCTGAGATGGGTAATGGGGGTCAGTTGGAGTTGTCCAGGATACATGATAAGGGAAGAACTAGGAAGGGAAAAAATGGTAACTAGACAAATTAAGAGAGCCTGGAGGTTTGAAGAGAAGCTGAAAAGGGGAGAGGGGAGCAGAATAGCATAAGTCTGCTTGGACGAAGTTCGGAACAAGGAGACGAGAGGCAATTTGGGAAATTCAAAATGGGAGGAAGAAAGGAAAAAAATGAGGAGTGTTTGTGATATACAGGAAGGGGTTGTGGATTGGCAGAACATTGAATTAGAGCTATTAGTAAGACAAGGAGAAGAGAGATGGAGAAAGATTATGGATTCGAAGTACAATAGATGGTATATGATGGTCAAAGGGGTGACGGAACCAGAATATTTGCAAAAGATGAAAAAGGAAGAGAAATGGAATAGGGTGATACGGTTTAGAATGGGAGAAGGAGTGAGAGCTTGTAGATATTGGTTGGATGAAGAGGACAATCTGTGCAGAGTATGTGGGTACGAAGTGGAGTCATGGGCACATGTGTTAGAGAGGTGTACAGGAGAGGAAGATGGACAGTTATGAGTGTGGATGAATGTGTGAGATGGATCTTGGATGGTAATGGGCAGGGAGTGATGTGGATGAAAAAACTGGAAGAAATAAGAGAAAGCAAGGGATCAGGGCAGAGCCAAACGGGTAATCCTGTTTAAAGGAATCTAACGAATAAAATTTTCAAATCGGTCTAAATGAATTTGATGGTAAGAGAAAACGGAAGCCCGGGAAGATCGCTCATTGTCTGTAGGTTAAGAAGAGTAGTACTAAGATTATTGTTGGTATATAAGGCGATGCATTAGAAAATAAGTAGCGAGTAAGTTAGACTAAGGATGAAATGTAAACATATGTACAGGGAGCGGAGGCCCTCGAACCCGTAAAAGGGAGAGTTCAAATATACAACAACAACAAATTAAATTAAATTCTAGTGAGGTAATATTTAATTCAATTTAACAAACATAATTGTTTAAAGAATTCATTATTTTTATTAAACATTCTCGTTGAATAATGCTAGACACTTGCGGGCTTTTATGGAATTTTCAGCTTTTCTTTGACTTTTAAGTTTTCGGTAACTACTTCAAGAAAAAAATTCACATTCATATATTTTATTACATATAGAAAATTTGAGGAATATTTCAAATACCTGTTTTATTTCAGAAAAACATATTCACAAAAAGAAAGATTGTTTGAAAAATTATTTTCTTTGTTGTTTATTTATTATTTCTTCGTAACTAAAAAGCCAAAGCAAAGTTGAAAATTTCAGAAAAAAACGGCTTTTTCTAGCAATTATCTAAGGGAAGATAGTTATGAGCAATAATACATTTTTCGAACAATCGTGTTTGTTAACTGGTCTTTACATTGTTATTAAAGTAAAAACAAACAACTAGATTTTATGAAAGGTTCTAATTAACCGATTTAGCTTTTTAAGTCTTAAATTATTTGTAATAAGAAGTACTTTCACATTACCATGAATCTTAAGAAATTTTTCTATTCTTTGTAATCATTCCAATATTCTTGGAAAACTTATAAACTTTGTTCAAAATCTTCAAAAAATAACATTTTTTTAAATTATTTCAAATTTTTAATTATTTTGAATCTTTTCAAATCTTTAAAAACTTTTAAATATCTTTCAAAATGATTCAAATTTTTCCTAAAATTGGTAACTAGAAAAGTGGAATTATCAACAAAACAGTTAATTTTCAACCAAAAAAGATGACTTTCCTACCGTAAAAGATGAATTTTCTACCAAAAGACGAATTTTTAACGAGTTGAATTAAACAAAACAAAACGATTTGAAAAAAAAAGTTGAATCCTCAAAAAGATGAATTTTCAATACAAAAAGATGAATTTTTAACAAAATACTTGAATTTTCAGCTAAAAATGGAATCGTTACATTTTCTGTTAAAAAAATAATTTTCAACTTATAAAAATTAATTTTCAAGTAGTCGTATTTAACCAAAAAAGACAAATGTTAAAAAAAACGAATTTGAGAAAAAAGTTAACTTTTCAACCAAAAAGGTGAATCTCACATAAAAACAGAATTTTTAACTAAGTATTTCAACCTTCAACCAAAAAAAGGTAAATTTTCAACAAAAACTATTAATTTTCCACCAAGAAATTTAATTTTCTACAAAAAAGATCAATTTTTAACAAAATACATCATTTGTTAATAAAATTGTTGAATTTTTGAGCCAAAAAGATAAATGATCTACAAAGCAGTTGAATTTTCAACCCTAAAATATGATTTTTTAATAAAAAAGTTTATTCCTCACCAAATAGTTGAATTTTTAACCAAATAGTTCATTTTTAATCAGACAGTTAAATTTTACACCAAAAGTTATGAATCTTGATCAAAAAAATTAATTTTCAACAAAATAGTTACATTTTCAACCAAACAGTAAACCTTCATTAAAAATTAAAATCAAATTTTCAACCAAGTCCTTCAAGTCAGTTTCTTAACAAAGTCTTTCTATCAAAATTTGTAAACAAAATAGTCGAATACTCAAGAAAAAAAAAGTGCCTGGTAAGAGATAAGTTTTTCAAAAAAAAAAAAACTGAATTTTTACAACAAAAAATTTCAGCTTGACTTTTCAACAAAAAAATATAAGTTTTAAATAAGAAGTACATTTTCTATCAAGATACTGGAATTTTCAACCTAAGAAGACGATTTTTCAACAAAACAGATGAATTTTCAATCAAACAGTTGCCATTTCATCTAAGAAAGATGGAATTTTTATTAAAATAGATAAATTTTTTAATTAAACCAATTTTTCAAAAAAATAGTTGAATTTCTACCAAAAAGAAATTCAGTTTGACTATTTAACAACTAAATATGAGGTTTAGATAAATTTGATTCAAGATTTATTATAATAATTTTTTGGTATTTAATTTTATTTGACGCCTCTCTGAAACTAAAAATCTTCAAATTTTAGGGTAATAAGCTCCATCCGAATTTATTTCTAAACTGGAACCAAAAGGGACAACAGCTTAACTTTTACTGTCGGGAATCCCCGTAATAAAGTTTACGATTCTATTTACAATGTCCATTTTAAATATCTTAGGTACGCTAGCCTTCCAAGATATAATCCCAGGCGAGAGAAGCAAGCGAGGGGTATCTCGCGTAGCCCAATGGTGGGGGTATACTTAGCAGGTAGGAAAATGCGAGTCGGGAATCGGCCATGTTTTCAAATCCAAGCGTTAAAGAAGCGCAGGACTCCTGGCGAGATAATCTAAAATCTTCTTGGACTTGTTAGATTACGTTATACACTTGACTGGATGCCTTCTTACCTTTCAATTTGAAAAACACCACAACGGATAGGCTAGGAAACAAAGATCCTGCTTTCTTTAGAGATTTTTTACAAATTTCTTGAACACCCTTCACGACAAAGAATATTACACTGGTCAGTGGTCGACAAAATGTCACCCGTAACCTATATGTATCTGTGAAATGAAACTCCTTATTTCCTAAGTATTTGTTCACGCTAACCCGTGCGGAAATTGCCAAATGTTTGCCCAATTACAAGTTTGGCCCCAACACGGAAAATTATTTCATGGCTACAACAGGGTTAATATCTTGAATCTAGTTTAAGGGTGTTGGTTAACTCCGACTTGGAATATTTTTGTTATAGGTACGGCACTGACTCCATATATAATTTTTCCCAAGTATTTGAGAGCGAAAGAAAGAAAACTTGTCAAATATCCGGGGCTTTGCGAGATCCTCGGACCAACGAAATTTATAGGAATGAAGCCTTTTGCTGAGGCAATAATTATTTTCGCGGAAATTATGAATTTTTCGAAAGGGAGAAATCTGCGGATAGCAGAAGACAGAATTTGAACGGCGAGAACCATTCGCAAATTTATTTTTTTACTCACAATTCTGACATCACAGAAGTATTTCCAGAAGTTAGCCAATATTCGAAGACCCAAAACTTGAGGATGGCGAACCTAAATTTCCCGAAATACGTCGCGAAATGGAGAAAAATGTGGAACAAAATTGAGATGTCCTGTGTATGTGAGGACCATAAGACTGTATTGGTAAGCAGCTAAGAAAACTCGGCATACAAACCGGCTGTCAAATTCGCGCTCCGAATCTTCAATGCTCTGAAGTTCGCACCACACATTGCCACTTGCGAAATCGTGGCGCAAATATTTGAAAAGTTTTTGAAGACAGCAACTGCAAATGCACCAATTTTATAGACAAATCAAATTTATGATTGTATGTAAATTTTTTAATTTACCCAGTTTGAAATTATAACTTTGAAATTATGATTTGAAAGTTTTGAAATTATGAATTATCAAGTTATCCAGCAATAAATTCCGAAAACATCAAATTCGATTTCTGAAATTTCGAAATTAGGCCCTCTGAAAATTTATTTATAAATTCCAAGTTTATCAAGTGGCCCAACTATAAATTAATTATATCAAGAAGCTTGTAACGGGGGACACGGATTGTGGTCATCTTTTGTGAGCGAAGAGGGCTTCATTTGAGATAAAAAAAGCTGAAACAGTTTACTAAGATGGAAAGCGGTTATTTATGAGAAAACGGGTTACAAGAAATCCGCGCAAAATAACTAAGGGTTTGAATTATAGGACTAAAGAGTGAGCAGTGGAGGGGTAATAGTCTAGGTTCTAGGCTACAGATTCTGCCGTCATGCGTTCGAGTCGTCGTACTCTCTTCAATTTTTTTTGTTTATAATTTTTTTGAATACATTACCGTGAATATCCATAAATATTGTAAAAACAACAATAAAAAGTTTCAAAAATATATTTTAGGAATAAAAAAATTATTATTGTTGGCACAATATTTTTTTTTATTTATATATATTTATTTATCTTATTTATTTATGTATATTTATTTATTTACATATATATATATTTATTATTATTATTATTATACCATTAAGCCATTTCCCTTTCGGGGCAGGCGTGACTTGCTCGGTTGGAAAGATAGTGAATAGGTATATAGGTATAAAGTAGGTCGGTATATGGGTATATGGTACACATGTATATAGGTGTTAGGTATACATGTTTTAGACTGATCTGGAATTCTCGTATTATTTATTTAAATGACACGTTCATTCCGCAACACTGCTCCGACTCAGGTTGCTGATCAATCTCTCTAGCGATCACCCCAAATGAAGAGCCTCACAAAATTGTTATGTGTGGTTCCCCACTTGGGCCCATTAGTATCCAAGGTCTTTGTTTCAGGCGCCATTCACTCTATTGTCACTCTGTTTACAAACTATTTGTCGCCACACTTTTCTGTCCTGGCATACTACTCCAGCTTCCTTCGCGTCCATGCATTTTTTCATGCAAGCTCTTGTGTTTCTATGGCTTCTTATGTCTCTTCGGATTAATGTCTCATTCACAGATTCTAACCATTCTTCCGGCGGCCTACCTTTGGGCATTCTGCCATTTACTTTACCTTTATACACTTGTTTGGTTAGTCGTTCATCTTTCATTCTTTGAAGATGACCGAACCAACTTAGCTGATTTCTTTCCCATATATCAACTATGGTCTCTCCCGTACCACATTCTTTGAGGATTGTCTCATTTCGTACTTTGTCCATCAGTGTTTTCCCGCATATTATGCGCAGAGGTTTCATGCCGATCGCGTTGATTTCACTCCTGTCCTTTTCTTGACAGGTCCATGTCTCGCTACCGTATAGTACAGTCGGTACAAATATATAATTATGTATGGCCACTTTAGCTTTTTTTGATATGCTTTAATTTGTGAGGATGGACCCTGCTCTACCGATAACCTGCTTACCCTCATTTATGCGCCTATCTAACTCCCCATCTATTTTTCCGTCGTTAGTAAATACACTACCTAGATATAGGTATTTGTCAACTTGTTCTAATCTCTCATCATTTAGGACAATGTTGCATATTGTTTTCTCAGTTTTTCATTCAAACACCATGATTTTCGTTTTGTTCACGTTAATTTCGAGGCCCATGTTCGTCATGCTTGTATTAAGTTTATTCAACATTCTTTGCAAGTCCTCGACTGATTCTGCCATAACAATCTTGTCATCTGCGAAAGCTAACCCACGTACCTTCACTGTTTCGAGATCTACACCTTCTTCGTCGAAGAGGGCAGTTCTTAGACACTTATCCATGAAGATGATAAATAGGCACGAGGACATAAAGCATCCTTGCTTCACGCCTTGCATAATATCGAACCAGTCACTCAGTTTCCCATTCACCCTTACACTCGCTTTACTACTTGTATATATTGTTTTTATTGCTTGTAGGAGTCCTCCATTTACTCCGTACTCTTTAAGGACTTCCCAAAGTTTACTTCTATTTACCATGTCAAATGCTTTTTCTAGGTCAATAAATGCACAGAAAACTTTCTTTCCTACTCTCAAGCTTTTTTCTGTGATCTTTCTTAGGCTAAATATCTGATCTGTAGATGATCTTCCTGGCATAAATCCACTTTGGACTTCCCATATCTTTTCTTCTGTAATTTTCATTACCCTACGAATAAGTATTTTTGAGTATATTTTACTTGCGGCGCTTAGCAAGCTGATACCTCTGTAATTACTGCAGTTGCTTTTATCTCCTTTTCTTTTGTATATTGGTAGGATAATCGTCTGGGACTTCTCCCATCTCGATACATAAATTTATTAATTCGCACAGCCTGTGAGGTATGTACTCGCCCACGTATTTAAGCATTTCAGCGCTAATACTTTCTATACCAACAGCCTTACCGTTTTTCAAGTTCTTAATTATATCCCTGACCTCAGTGACACAAACTTTTTCAATTGGCTTTTCTAATGCATTTTATTCTATGTCGCAGTTTTGTTGTTCTATATCTTCACCTACTAATAGTTCTTTAAAATCTGTTGATTTTTCTATCAATCATTTCTTTGGTTCATGCATAAATTTCGGGATTTCCGAAATTATAAAAACTAGTTATTTTTAAATTTATGACAATTTTTTGCAGATAAATATGAATATTTTTTCAATAGGGTGGAGCAACAAAAATCTTTTTTGTGCTAAGCTTTTGCAGGGCGGGGGTGCTAAAAAATGCCCTTTATCCTCGAATAAATTATCAATAAAATGAAGAACATGAATAAACTCAATAAAATTAATAAAACGAATAAAACGGATGAAATGCATCAAATAAATAAAATCAATAAAATCAGTGAAACCGATATAAACTTTATTTGATTGATTTGATTGATGTTGTTCATTTTAATGATAATGTATTGATTTTATTGATTTTAGTGATTTCATTCAATTTATTGATTTCAGTGATTCATTTGATTGTATTTTTTTAAAAATCGAATACTTATATTGATTTTCTTTATTTTATCACAAAATACAATAAAATGAATTAATAAAATCAATAAATTGAATAAAATCACTATTATCCAGAAAATCAAATTATAAACAATAAAGTCAATATTATACTGATTTCAGTGATTTCATTCAATTTATTTATTTTTTTTATTCATTTCATCGTATTTTTTAATAAAATAAAGAAAATCAGTATGAATATCAGATTCTTTTATTAGAAAATACAATCAAATGACTCAATAATGTCAATAAATTGAATAAAATACTAAAATCAAATCATTATCCGTAAAATCAAAATTGCACTGATTTTTGTGATTATAGTGATTTTATTCAATTCATTGATTTTAATGCTTTGACTGATTTATTTTATTGATTCTATTGATTTTAATGATTTTCTTGATTTTATTTTATTGATTTTGTTCAATTTATTGCTTTTTTTATTGTAAATATTTAAATTTTGTATTAAAAAATACAATCAAATGAATCAATGCAATCAATAAAATGAATAAAATACTAAAATCAAATTATTAACGATAAAATCAAAATTGCACTGACTTTACTGATTGTAGTGATTTTATTTAATTTATTAATTTCATTGATGTTATTGATTTTTTATTTTATTGATAATAATTTTTTTTGGTGATTTTACTGACCAACTTGAGTTTTTTGATTAAAAAATAGAATGGAATAAATCAATAAAAACAATAAATTGAATGGAATCACTAAAATAAATGAAAGCGATTTATTATCAATAAAATAAACAACATCAATGAAATCAATAAAATCCATACAATAAAAAAAACCAATAAAATCAATGAATTGAATAAAATCAGTATAATTTTGACTTTATTGATTTTCTTGATTTTAGTGATTTTATTCAATTTATTGATTTTATCGATGCTGTTCATTTATTTTATTTTATTCATAATAATTTGCTTTTATTGTTTTTAGTAATTCCATTCAATTTATTGATTTTTTTTATTCATTTCATTGTATTTTTTAATGAAATGAAGAAAATCAGTATAAATATTCGATTCTTTAATCAAAAAATAAAACCAAGTGACTCAATAAAATCAATAAATTGAATGAGATTACTAAAATCTATAAAAGCAATTTATTATCAACAAAATCAATGAAAAAACCCATCAATGAAATCTACATTTTACTGATTTTAATGATTTTATTCAATTTGCTGATTTTATTGTTTCGATTGATTGATTTCATTTGATTTATGCTATGACTTTGTTGAGTTAATTGATTTGGTTGATTCCGTTCAATTTATTGATTTTTTTTATTGTAAATATTTGAATATTTTATTTTATTTTACTCAGCTTTTTTCATCTCAAATGCGGCCCTCTTCGCTCACAAAAGATTACCACAATCCGTGTCCCCCGTTACAAGCTTCTTCATATAATTAATTTATAGTTGGACGACTTGATAAACTTTGAATTTATAAATAAATTTGCTGAGGGCCTAATTTCGAAATTTCAAAAATCGAATTTGATGTTTTCGGAATTTATTGCTGGATAACTTGATAAATTTAAAATTTCAAAATTTTCAAATCATAATTTCAAAGTTATAATTTCCAACTGGGTAAATTTACAAATTTACATACAATCATAAATTTAATTTATCTATAAAATTCGTGCATTTGCAGTTGCTGTCTTCAAAAACTTTTTAAATATTTGCGCCACGATTTCGCGAGTGGCAATGTGTGGTGCGGACTTCAGAGAATTGAAGATTCGGAGCGCGAATTTGACAGCCGGTCTGTTGCCGAGTTTGCTTTGCTGCTTACCAATACATATACAGATTTCTCCCTTTCGAAAAATTCATAATTTCCGCGAAAATAATGATTGCCTCAGCAAAAGGCTTCATTCCTATCAATTTCGTTGATCCGAGGATCGCGCCAAACCGCGGATGTTTGACAAGCTTTCTTTCTTTCGCTCTCAAATACTTGGGAAAAATTATATATGGAGTCAGTGCCGTGACTATAAAAAAAAAATTCCAAGTCGGAGTTAACCAACACCCTTAAACCAAATCTGTTTCACTGCTCTTGATTGCAACGCCATGAAGTTGGCTGTGCATCTGTTTTCAGTCGGGCTCCATATTTAACCTCTTGAAGACAAGTAGATGACAAGTAGGTTCGTTCGAGGTTATATTGGCGAGTATTTTTTTTGTGATTTCGTCTGTATCAATTATTAAAGTGTGATTCAAATAATCAAAAATGCCGAAAGTGAAAAGCACTCGTCGCTTTCGGAGACATCGAGCATTTTCCAACATTCCAAGATTCCAGAACGAAAACGAAAGTAAGTAAATAAATCATAAGTAATTAATGTGATTAATGATAACATATTGTTAGAGTTGAACATGAACCTCAATTCAAAATTTCCAATTTTTTCATTTTACAGGAGTTGTTCGTGAAAAATATAAGTCCACTGAGGATGAAGTATTTCCTCATTTCGGAACGGTCTTCACTAATCGCAAAGATTGAGATGGCAATCGAAAGATGAGGCGGGCGACGAATAATCCGGTTCAGGAATAAGATTTTTCTAAAAATGTTCAGCTACTTGAAATGCTTCTTTTAAATAAACAATTTTATCTTCATACATTTTTTACTCATTTTTTTATTTCTAAAAACAATTTTTTGTTTCAATGTGGCTGAGACTAGAGAAAAATTAATGAAGCCAAGTTTGGGCCAAGTTGGTCGGTAAGTTAGGCTCTGGCCGGGTTAGGCGTTTCATTTGTGGTTCGGTCCTGTCTAAATCCCCAATTTGGGGCCAAGTTTTTCCTATTTTGGGTCCAGCTAGCGCCATGTCAATTTTTCCACACGGGAAACTTGAATCTGTCCACCACTGTTTCTTATTAATTCTTATTTAACAGATACTTAAAACTCAAGTTTTTTAATGAAAATTTTCACAAGGGACGACAGTAATCAATTTTATCGCTAAGAAAATGTATTCGACTATACACGTACCTTGTAGGTACACGTGTAGTTACGCAGGTACACAGGGACTCAAAGATCACTATACTTTTAATTGCTTAAACAAAAACTGTTTGTTCTCACAGATTTTAACTACCCGAAGAGTTACTAGATCAAACAGATAGCTATATGAGGCAGAAGGATAATATTCACAGGAAAAATAAATATATTCTTCATTGAACCAGAACACTATTTCTACACTGTAATACAAAAATCTGAATTTTAAGAATAACTGAATTTAATTTTTAACTTAAATTTAGTAAGTCAATTAATTTCAACCCTAATTTGGTATTAAATACCGTGTCTCTGTCTGAAATAAGTATTAATACAACCCGTGCAGAAATCGCCAAGTTTCTTCCCGGTTCCATACTTGGGCCAGGCTGGGGTCCCTAACCTGGGTCGAGCTTGAATTTTGCAATGGCTTGAACTTGATGGTGAAGATTGAGTTCGTACGGGATTTCTAACCTCAAACTGAGAAAACTTTTCCGTCGAATTATAAAGTGTAAATATGTTGTTCATTCATGTAATGTTGCTTAAAACTTTAAATTATAAAACAAATATGACGGACTTAAATTAAAAAATTATTGCACATAGATGATGATGATGATGCAGAGGATGAGAAAGAATTAGAACCCGGTGAGATAATCAATGAAAAAACACAATTTTGAAATTTGAACCACTATTTGAGAAACTAATGAATAATTTTAAATAATATATATATATATATATATATATATATAATAAATGAATAATAATAATTAATAATAAATTAAAAAATTAAAAATAAATAAATAAAATAATTAATAATATAATAATAAATAATTTAGTCCACTTTAAATTCAACAAAAAATATTTCTGCTCAATTTTGACTTTTAATTGAGAAAATATAAAATGGCTAGGAATCGATAATAAAATAGGGCCAAGCCTGGCAATATAACCGGGCCTGGCCAGAATTAGCGTTTTATTCGAGTTTGGCCCAGGCTAGATCGCCAGGTCAGGGCCTGGTTTTGTGAAGCCTGGGCCCTGTTTGGGCCAAGACCACATTTCTGCACGGGAAAGAACAAATGATTTTCAGACGTGCGATCCTAAAATTCATTTGTGCTAGCAGAAATGTGTGCGCAAACTGCGATGCGCGAATACTTAGGGAAAATGTCGATTGAAGCGTGTATCTCGGTAATTTGGATAGTATATATTTAAGTTGTTCGTGAAACGTTTTCACTTAAATAACACAAAAATATTTTGAAAATTTTTGACATCCAGAAATTATAAAAAGCCAGTTTTAATCGATGCCGACTTAAATCTATGTGTTTTGGACATGTACGTCGCTTGTGGGAAGTTTTTCATGAGTTAAAGCTGAGACAAATTCGAAGGAAAACATCGTCGCACATGCATGATTTCAGCTGTTTTGTATGCCTGTAAAGTGGGACTGAAGTTCTGCTTTTCGAACATGGTGACGTCAGAGGATGTAGAAGTTCACTTCTACTCCGGAAGAAGTAAAAAGTGTTAGATAAGTAACTATATAAATTACTGATAAATTACCACAAATTACCTAAAATGTCCAAAAATGTATGAATTTAAAAAATTGTTCGTTAATTTGTGGTATATAGAAATTTGAAAAATTCTTCAACTAAAAGTTTAATATGGGCAGAAAATGTATTGACGTTCAAAAATACATATGAAATCATGAATTTGTTTGCAACAATTTTGTGGGTACCAACGGGGAGGGGACTTTTTACGACTCGTATACTTTTTCACTACTCCATCTTCGGCTCGTGCTCGCTCGCCTGGGACTCGTACTGACAAAATTACACTCGTCGTGAATATTATATTACATAGTTATATTATAGTAATATAGTAATAGCACATTAGACCAATTTAATGTTTTCTATTCAATAATTTATAATTACTAAGATGAACAATATATAATAAAAAAGAAATTCAAGATTTGATTTGGACATGCTTGACCAATGACTACATATTATTAGTAATTTTATTTTACTAAAAAGACTAATACTGAATGAAAACATTTTTTACTCATTGTGGATGCAGTATAGGGCGAAGTGTATAAAGGTAGAAAAATAAGAACATTGCTACTTATGTAAAAAGTATTTACATTTTTTAGTTTTTTCGAAGTAAAAAAGTTGTAAGTTATTTTATCTCATGCAGAAATGTGGTCATGGCCCAAACAGGGCCCAGGTTATACTTCCAGGCTTGATCGACCAGCTGAGCCCTAATTTATTACCGTTTCCTAGCCATTTTATATTTTCTTAATTAAAAGTCGAAATTAAGGAGATATATTTTTTATTTAAATTTAAGGTTGATAAATGAATTAACTTATTTATTAATTTTCTAAGTTGTGGTTCAAATTTCGAAATTGTGGTTTTTCATTGATTATCTCACCGGGTTCTAATTCTTTCTCATCCTCTGCATCATCATCATCTATGTGCAATAATTTTGCTTCCTCATAGAGGAAGCTTTGTAATGGTAACATTTTTCAAAATTTTTAAATTCATTTAATTAAACCCTCCCTAATTTAAAAATGTCTAATAATATGTTCTAAGCAATTGTCCGGATGTGTGTGTGTGGATGTGTGGATGTGTGTGTGTGTGTGTGTGGATGTGTGGATGTGTGGATGTCACGCTTTCTTGTGAACACGATAACTAGAAAACGGTTGCAGATAAATTGATGAAATTTGGAGAGCTTATTTTCCTCACTAATATCTTGAAACTGGCCAAAGAATTTCTAAAAATATTTATTGCATTTTTTTCTAGCACTCAATAATATTTTAAAAATCGGTTTTTTATAGTAAAACTTTTTTCCTATAATATATTTTTTTACCTATAATATTAATACATTTGATTGAAGAGTAGGGAAGTTATGGTAATTTATATATTTTGAAAATCGGTTTTTTGTAGTAAAACTTTTTTCACTAGCATAATTCAGATTTGATGCAAGAATATAAAAGATTTCTTGGTTCGAAACGAATCGATTGACCTATAATAATAATGAATTTTATCAAAGAGTAGGGAAGTTATGGTAATTTATATATTTTGAAAATCGGTTTTTTATAGTAAACTTTTTTCCATTCACATAAGTTAAAGTTGATGCAAAAACAGAAACGGTGTGTTGATTCGAGTCGAATCGATTGACCTATAATATTAATAAATGTTATTGAAGAGTAAGGAAGCTATTGTAATGCATAATATATGAAAATACGGTTTTTTATAGTAAAACTTTTTTCATTAGCATAACTCAAAGTTGATGCAAGAATGTAAAAGATTCCTTGGTTCGGGACGAATTGATTGACCTGTAATATTAATACATTTTATTGAAGAGTAGGGAAGTTATGGTAATTTATATATTTTGAAAATCGGCTTTTTATAGTAAAACTTTTTTCATTAGGATAATTTAGAGTTGATGCAACAATATAAAAGATTCATTGTTTCGAAACGAATCGATTGACCTATAATAATAACGCATTTTATCAAAGAGTGTGGAAGTTATGGTAATTTATATATTTTGAAAATCGTTTTTTTATTAAAACTTCTTTCGTTAACATAATTCAAAGTTGATGCAAGAACAGAAAAGATGTGTTGATTCGACACGAACCGATTGACCTATAATATTAATACATTTTATTGAAGAGTATGGAAATTGTGAAATTGTATAATATTTGAAAACACGGTTTTTCCTAGTAAAACTATTTTCAGTAACATAATTCAAAATTGATGCAAGAACGGAAAAAATCTCTTGATTCGAGGGAAATCGATTGATCTATAATAATAATAATACACTTTATTGAAGATTAGGGAAGTTCTGCTCATTTATAATATCTGAATCATCAGTTTCAAACAGAAAAACTTTTTTCATCGACATAATTTAAAGTTGATGCATGAATAGACAAGACTTTTTGATCATAAATTTTTAAATAGAGTAATATTATGACAATTTTTGTGAAGAAATCATAAAGCTGGGAAAGGGATAGGGTGCGACAGAACTTTTCCTTACCCTTTCCCAGCTAAAAAAATTATTATTTCGAACGCAAGATTTGATTTGTCTGATTTGTCTTTGTATTTAAAACATTTTTTGTATCACTTTGTAATTTTTCATTTTTGGTAAATTTCTATTTTTAAATTGAGCAAAATGAAGACTTTGGTTTGTCTATTATTAAAAAAAATAACTAATGCTTTCTCTATGAGGAAGCAAGTACATTTGCTAAAGGGAAGCAAAGTGCTCGTGAAATGAGCACCATATAGTTACAAATACAAACAAAGTGGAAACACTCGATATCGAATTCACAGCTAGTTTTATTTTAATTCCCTCATATTTGTTTTATAATTTAAAGTTTTAAACATCATTACATAAATGGACAACATATGTATACTTTATAATTCGAAGAAAAAGTTTTCTCAGTTTGAGGTTAGAAGTCACGTGCCATCTTAATATGAAAATATTATTCATAATTAATATAAGTACTTACTTGCACTTTCACCGCAGAAATATGAGATGCTGTCAATTGCTCAACGCCTCCGAACTCTCACACTGAAAAAAAGGATGACTTGTACCAAGTGAATTTTACTTGGCTGAAGTAAGTGAAAGTCCTGTTTATTTTCAAAGAAATATTTTTTTGAGGCAAATAAAAATATGCACTTTGAATGAAAAAAAGAATTTCTTTCAGCCAGACAAATGTTAATAGGATTAAGTTAACATTGTTTGATTCAATGAGCGACCTATTGGTCGGAGGGAAATATTTCTTTGAATCAAAGAAATATTAATTAAAGACAAAAGTCTACATTTTAAACCAAATAAATGACGCATTGTTCCAAATGAATGTGCCAAGAATGGGAATGAATATTTCTTTGAGATGAGAATATGTGAATTGATGGAAAGAAATATATTTTAAAGTCAAGCAAACATTTTATAGGCTCACAAAACTATTTCTTCGCATCAAATTTTTAAGTATTTGAAGAAAAAAAACATCCCACTGATTTCAAACAAATATTTCTTTGGCCTACACCATGCGCGAGTGCAATAAAGTAGTTTGTACTTCAACTGTAGTACATATTTTCCTAAATGAACAAATGGATTCTATCAGCTTGAATTATAATCAACATTGTTATTATTACACATATTTAATTTAAACAGAGCACATAATTGAAAATCTTGATAAACCTGAAACAGAAAAATTCGATGAAAAATCCACCTCCAGCAGGAATCGAACTTGGGTCCTTCAAGTGTCAAGTCCACTGCGATGACCACGACGCTATCGCAACATGGAAATTATAAGGCGAAAAGTCGTATTTAAACCTCACCATAAATGCCAAAGAAATATTTCTTCAATTCAAAAACATGGATATTGAATTTAACAACATATTTCTTTGATCTGAAGAAGTATTCTATTGAAACAAATTATGCCAAATTATTAAATGCTTTTTTAAAACAATAATTACTTATTTGAAATAAATGTTTATTTGTTATGAATAATTAAATTCTAGTAAGCAAATGAAATATCTCCTTCAACTGAAGAAATAAATGTTTATGTAAACATAATATCTTGTTCATCTAAATAAATGCTTCATTGGTATAAATTCATGAACTCTTTGTAACAAATGAATATATTTTTAACTTAATTAATATTATTTTGGATTTAATCATTATTACGTTGATTCAAATTAACTTAAAGACTTGATTCAAGTATGCACAAATAATTGATACAAATGCGTCCGATTCAATTCAAAGAATCGAACTCATTGAATCAAACAAATATTTCTTTGAACGACTAATCAGACTCCAACGAATCTAGACCTTTTGAATCAAAGAAATGGTTTTCTTGAATGTAAGAAATATTTGTTTCAATCAAGAAAATATAGCCAAAGAATTCATTTCTTTAGATCAACAAAAGATGTGTGTCTGGTTTAAATAAAAATTACTTCTAGTAAATAATATTTTCTTGATGCTAAAAAATAGGATTCAAGTAAATGCATTTTCTTGGTTCCAGACATTCTTTTTTTCAGTGCAGAGGTCTTTTTATTTGAGGGATTTTGATAAATTTAATTTAAACTCAAAAAACTTGAAGAATTTTAATTTTTACAAAATTTGCAACTTTGACACTAGCTGGGCCCAAGCTCGAGCCATTGCAGAATTCAAGCTAGACCCAGGCTAAGGGCCCCCAGCCTGGCCCAAGTCTGGAACCGGGAAGAAACTTAGCGATTTGTGCACGGGATAGTATTATTCAGGCAATGTCTATAAATGGCATCATACTTTTTTTATATTTACTTCTCCTTTATGACAAAATCTCAATAAATATAAATAAATAAATAAATATATATATATATATATCTTGATTCGAGGAAAATCGATTGATCTATAATAATAATACACTTATGTTATCCTGCTGTTACAGTATTTTTATGATTATTGTATTCGTGTGTGTTTTAAAATTACAATTTGCAACAAGATTTGAAGAATAAAATATTGTATGTGAATTATAACGAACATGCAGGATTAATTTCAACCATTAAGAGTTTTAGTCAAAGGTACCGAATTTGAAGAAAATAGAAAAAAAGAGAAAGACATAGAGTCTAAATATAAAGAAGCTTTGTTTTCTGTTTCACTAGGATTACGATTCGCCAGGGCAAATATTTGTTCTCTTTCGGATCAGAGGAAAGCCGACGGCCGCTTCCTAGGATTTTAGTTACTATACCAAAAAGATAATCTCTTTAACAAAACAAGCCGCTTTTTTATTATCACAATTTTCACAGTATTTATATCTTTAATTATTATATATGTTCGAAATTTTTTCAAAATTTGCTAATATATTATGATATCTGTCTTATTCGGCCTCTGATAAATAAAATATACCTCTATACAGAATGTCCCAGACTCAAGTGTCCGGACTTATATAGCCGTATACAAATGAAAAAAATAATTTGAAAATTTCTTTTCCAAAAATCAGTTGAAGTTTTAGTTTTTCAGTTATAAAACATTTAAGCTATACCAATCAGGAGCGCCGTATAAACAGCCGTGTGTGCGTGAACGGGATACCAACGTAGTGTTCTCCCGTCGCTAACCCCACCTCTGCGCTCACTTCGATAACACTGCTTTGAAATCTGGTCGGACACACGGCTGTTTATACGGCGCTCCTGATTGATCCAGCTTAAATGTTCTATAACTAACAAACTAAAACTTCAACTGATTTTTGGAAAAGGAATTTTCTATTTATTTTTTTCATTTTTATATGGCTATATAAGTCCGGACACTTGAGTCTGGGACACCCTGTATATATCTTCAAAAAACTGAATTTTTAAACAAGAATGTTGCAGCCACTTTTCTTTAAAAAAAACTTGATTTTTCTTACTCTGATGCACATATACATATCAATTAGTAATAATTGATTAATTCAAATAATATAACAGTATTCCATTTAGTGTCTAGATTTGAGTATTGGACTGAATTAGTAAAATCATATCATATACACTAAGAAAAAAATCTTGAATCAAAGCAAATTTACTTTTCATTTAAACAAATAATCATTCTGAATACGTTCTATGAAACATTGTGCTTTAATGCAAATAAATGGTTATATCGAAAGTAAAAACATGAAATTACTATGATAAATTAATATTTATTTTAGTCAGTGAAATATTAACTAAACGAATGAACGTTGTTATTGGTTGATATAGTCAAATGTGATTTTAAATCAGGAATTATTCCTTTTAAACAAACATATGTCCATCGGCTTAAGTAAAAGATTTTCTCAATTGGAAGATGTGAGACCTTAGTTCAAAGAAGCGTACCCTAAATTTAACAAAATATTTCTTGAAAACAAAGAAATGTGCTCCTATCAGGAGTAAATATTTTTGTGATGCGAATATATTCCTTGAAGTTTAACAAAGTATTGAATTGAGAATGTTATATTATCATAATAAGTAACTGATACTCTAATTCAATGTTTCTGGATCCAAGTAAATTCATCTACTAATTTTGACTACTACTGTAAAATGGGGTAAAGTGGCTTATGTAGGGTAGAGTCGCTCACCCCCATATTTATATAGTAAAATTCAATATCAAATTTCCTATAAGAAAAAGTACAAAACTATCGATTGTTTGAATTAGTAGATCTGTTAAACTTAATTTGGAAATTTATTTGGTGCAAATATATTGGTGAGCGACTTTGAGTCAAGTAATATTTTTGCCACTTTGTTATACGCAGTGTCTCGTCATCCCGAAATTCGGGATGACTAGTGACATATTTTTCATAAGCTTGGCTAGTCTTCCCGAGTTTTCGGGTGGGTGCGGGAAGGCACCCCTGTGACTGGCTACATAAATAATATTGGCCCAACCCCCATAATTTTTCGGGACGACGAGACGACGAGACACATCCTTTGTTATATGCTGATTCTGAACAATATATCGCATCTTAGGACCATAGAAATATTCATTCATAATAAAAACACATTTCTTTGTTTCCAAGAAACATTTGATGAAATGTAAGGTAAACTTCTTTGAACCAAGGGCTCACATCTTCCAAATAAGAAAATCTTTCACTTCACCCGATGAAATTTAATTTGTTTGAAGGAAATATTTTCCTAAATCAAAATAACACTTCAGTATACCTACTAGCTACTTATATTAAACATAAATTACAAATTTCTTTCAACCAATTACAACATTGCTTCGCTTAGTTAATATTTCACTTACTGACATAAATATCGATTTACAACAATTATTACATACTTTTGGTTTAGATAAAACCATTTCTCTGTATCGGCGAAATGTTTCATAGGACGTACTCAGTACGATAATTTCTTTGAATCAAGTGAACTTTCCTTGATTAAGGATATTTTTTTTCTCAGTGTATATATAATTAGAGACGACGGGTTGCACGATTTCATGGTAGCAATACTCTGAATGAGAGAATTGGCCGTAATAATTATCCCCCTGAACGGTAGTCTGAATTTATTGACTCGACGGTTAATTACTTTAATTATTATACACCGGCGGTTAGTGCCTGATCGAAATACATACAAAGGAAGCTGCTTTGATTCGAGTGCGAATAACGCATATCGCCTCGAGTCACCGATCGCCAATTAGTTTCCCATAATTGGACGGACAGGCTAACGCAATATAACCGTAACGCGTATCTATTCCCGCGCCTGCATGTGACAATTCGCCGCACTGGCGTAGCCACTTTCACAACTTTATATACTTTTTATTTGAAAACTAGCAATAACAAATTTTCAAGCTGGCCACTAAAAATCGAGGTTGCGTCTAAGAGTCTAGCATTCTGAACGAATAGCCCACTGGTCGCTTGGAAGATCTGTATTCGTCCAGAACTCTTGCCCGCTTGTCTCTTAGTTACTCGAAGTCCTCTGTGACGAAAAATTATTTTAGCAGTTGCAGTATACGAAAGAATCATTTTCGTTTTTAGATTATTTGAAATGGTACAAAATTAGGATAATGTTCTGAATGACTAAATTCTCCGATTTTCTTTAAGTTCCGCATACTCATGTATTTTGACGCGCTGATTACGAATATGATAGTGAAAATCGGCGACAAGGCCATTTTCATGGTGAAACCATGAGAAACCCACCAATATCGTGGTTTTTTTCGTTTATCTAAGCCAATAACACTTTTTTCTAGGAGTGATAGTTTTAAGGAAATCAGTGATACATCTGATGAGATGTAACAGATTTCAGTGCGATAAGCGACATGTCTTTCTCTACCGTCCGCGCTCCTAGTACTTACGGGCGTGTGTTTCTTGCGTGCATTCATTATTTTCGAGGTTTTCTTCTCCCGAGTCCTAATCAAGTTGGATGAAACATATAATATTTTATGTAACCAGTCACAGGGGTGCCTTCCCGCCCCTCACGAGACGTTGGAAAGAGGTAAGGGTTTGACCAACATTATTTCTGTAACCAGCGACAGAGGTGTTCCTTCCCAACCCTCACGAGACGTTTGAAAGAGGTAGGTGTTTCACCAACATTATTTCTGTAACCCGTGACAGGGGTGTCCCTTCCCACCCCCACAAGACGTTGGAAAGGGTTAGGGGTTTGATCAACATTAATTCCGTAACCAGTGATTGGGGTGTCCCTATCCGTTCCCACAAGACGTTGGAAAGGGTTAGGGGTTCGACCAATATTATTTCTGTAACCAGTGAAAGGTGTGTGCCTTCCCGCCCCCTCAACAAGACGTTGGAAAGGGGTAGGGGTTTGATTAACATTATTCCTTTAACCAGCGACAGGGGTGCCTTCCCACCCCTCACGAGACGTTGGAAAGAGGTAGGGGTTTCACCAACATTATTTCTGTGACCAGTGACAGGGGTGTGCCTTCCCGTCCCCTCAACAAAAAGTGGGAAAGGGGTAGGGGTTCGACCAATATTATTTCTGAAACCAGTGACAGGGATGTCCCTTACTACCCCCACAAGACGTTTGAAAGGGTTAGGGGTTTGATCAACATTATTTCTGTAACCAGTGACAGGGGTGTCCCTTCCCGCTCCCACAAGACGTTGGAAAGGGTTAGGGGTTCGACCAATATTATTTCTGTAACCAGTGACAGGGGTGTGCCTTCCCGCCCCCTCAACGAAACGTTGGAAAGGGGTAGGGGTTTGACCAACATTATTTCTGTAACCAGTGACAGAGGTGTCCCTTCCCCCTCCCACAAGACGTTGAAAGGGTTAGGGGTTCGACCAATATTATTTCTGTAACCAGTGACAGGGGTGTGCCATCCCGCACCCTCAACGAAACGTTGGAAAGGGGTAGGGGATTGATCAATATTATTTCTGTAACCAGTGACAGAGGTGTTCCTTCCCAACCCTCACGAGACGTTTGAAAGAGGTAGGTGTTTCACCA
>CAKNXH010062198.1:42808-83680 GCA_932178445.1 Andricus quercusramuli
TGATTGAAAATTCATCTTCTTGGTTGAAAATTCAACTATTCCAGTTAAAGACTCATAATTCTAGTTGAAAATTCATGACTTTGTTTGAAAATATAACTTTTTTTTTAAATATTTGTTTTTGTATGAAAATTATTTTTTTTTTCAACGGAAAATCTAACTATTCCAACGGAATATTCCATCATTTTAGTTGAAAATTCATCTCTTTGGCTGAACAATTATTTTTCAACTTAAAATTTAGCTAATACATTTTGGCTTGAAATTTTAACAATATGGATGAAATATTTTGTTATGTCCTGACTGAAAAATCTTTATTTCTTGAAAATTCACCTTTTTGATTAGAAAATTTGAATTCTGGGTTGAAAGTTGACCTATATTGTAAGAAGATTTTTTTTAAGTTTCATCATTTTAATTGAAAATTCATCTCTCTAATTGAAAATTAGTAACCATTTTGTTGAAAATTCTCTTTTATTATTTTTGAAATATCAACTATTTAATTTTTTGTTGAGAATTCATCTTTTTGATGAAAATTCAACTTCTCGTGTTAACAATTCAACTGTTTTTGGTTGAACTTTAATATTTTCTGTTAAAAAATTCGACTATTTGGTTGAAAAATTCTTTTTGTAGGTATAAAATTCCAGTATTGCTTACAAATTCATCTGTTTTGTTAAAAACTTATCCTTTTTGGTTAAAAATTCAACTGTTTTGTTAAAAATTCGTCTACTTGGACGAAAAATTCGTTTCTTTGGATTCAAAATTCACCTTTCTTGTTAAGAATTAAACTGTCTTCTAAAAAATGCAATTATTTTGTTAATAATGCAACTGTTTTTGGTTGAACTTTAATCTTTTAGGTTTAAAATTCGATCATTAGGTTGAAAATTCATCTTTGTAGGTTAAAAATTCAATAGTTTGGTTAAGAACTCAACTATTTTGTTGAAAATTTAATTAATTCATCGAAAAATGAATGTAAATTAGCTTAAAATTAGATTACGCGGTCAAATTTCAACCAATTCTAATAAAAAATCTCATTACACACGGAATTGATATCATTGTGAGTATATCAACAGCTGAAAATGATTGAATTCCAAAAAATGTCATAAAACTGTTGCTAAAGTTGAAAAAATGAGAAAGTACACATTTTTAGTTCTAATATCTACTATGTTTCGTGAAAAGTATTTTTTCACTGCAAAAATAGGGTACCTTGAAAGATTAATTTTTCTGTCCTGGAAAATCTGGAAAAGTCCTGGAATTTTTTGTTCAAGAAACGCTAGACACCCTGTTTAAATTCTTTTGTTAAAAATTAATCTTTTTGGTTTAAATTGCATCTATTCCAGTTGAAAATTAATCTTTTTGGTTTAAAATTCATCTATAACAATTAAAGATTCATAATTTGAGTTCAAAATTCATCCTGTGGAAAATTAATTTTTTTAACTGAAAATTAAACTATTTCATTTTTGGTTAAAAACTGATCTTTCTTAGTTCAAAATTTAACTTTTTGGTTGACAATTGACCTTTTTTAGATGAATATTAAAATGTTTGGGTTGAGAATTCATGTATTTTTTGAAAAATCGTCTTTTTTAGTAGAAAAGTAATATTTTTCGTTGAAAATTCAACTGTTTGGTTAAAAATTCATCTATCTTGTTGAAAATGCAATATTTTTACTTGAAAAGTTGGGAATTTGATGCAGTTTAAATTGAATGTAATATAGTATCCACATTAATTTTATCTAAATAAGCACTAAATTTGAAGTATGAGAACAAATAAAAGTTTGTTTGAATTCAAATTTATGGACTTTAAAGACAAAATAAGAAATTATTAATGATGTTTTTAGTATTATTTAATTATATAATTATTCGATGATGCTAATATATTTGAGAAATTTTCGTAATATGATTTGTCAAAGCTTTCTAAAAACATATTAACTGAATCCATAGAAACTGAAAAAACATCATTTATAATAAACTCGTTAAACTGTTTACATATTCCGACTCGATTGTTTCAAAAATGCGAAATATTAGAATAGCTCCGTAGTAATGAAAAATTATACGTGGAAAAAACCTGGAATTGTTAGGGCATTTTTTCGAAAGTATTGTAATTTTTAGTTGAAACGGTGAATCTTTGAAGAGTTAAAATTCTGGATTTGAACAGGGATTTTTTCAAAGGAATTAGGATTCTGATTTAGAAGATGGAATTTTTCGAAAGGATTGTAATTCTTAGTTGAAACGAAAAATTTTCGAAAAAATCTGGAGAATTTTCAAATTTTAAGAAGTTCTGAGTTGAAACTGAAATTTATGCAGAAAAATTATAATTCTCAGTTGTAATCGGGCATTTCCGATTATTATTTTAAAAATAATAATTAACCAATCAGTTAAAAATTATTATAAACAATCTTCATAAACAGTGCAATGTACTCCCTTTTTTCTAAAATAATGGATGATTTTCATTCTTACTATTTTCAATCGATTAACGCAGCATATTTTTAACACTATGTTTGGTAGATAGTTTTGTGAATAAATTCAAGAAATGATTAATTATATTTTTGGTATTATTTATTTATTTAAGTATTCGATGGTCATAATCAATATATTTAAGAATTTCCTGTAATCATTTGTTAAAGCTTTCTAAATTAAAAATATGAAATAAATCTCGAGAAACTTGTACTATTAAGAAATTACTTGTCCGTTTATAAAGTTACTTTCACAAATGAAAAAAAGCTCCGTATTCTGAAAAATGACATTTGAAATTTGCAGGTATTTTTTTTCTAGGATTTGAGTAGACACCCTGATTAACATAAAATTTCTATAAAGCCCGGAATTATTATAATCATATTTTCATTAGTAAAAGTATAAATTCATATAAATTCAGAAATTATCAAATTGCCATAAAGTACTAAAACAGTTGTTCAGAATTTGAAATAGGCGCAACTAAAAAAATTCCAGTAACTTTTTCAAAATTCCTTGACTTCCAGATTTTTTCAGATTTTTTTTCTCACATTTTCATGACTTTCAGGTCTTGTAGCAACCCTGATTTGGAAATAATAAAATGAACATAGAAACGTATAGAGACTAACTTTGATTTCCTGTAATATTTTAGGTTCAGGAAATGGAGCAAACTCTTCCAAATACTTGTAAAGCCTCCTTTAACGATCCGCATCGCCTTCATGAATTTAACCTGATGATTGTTCCTGATGAAGGTTATTGGTGCGGCGGTCGCTTCTACTTTCACATATTTATTCCTGAAGAATACAACATGATAGTATGTAATTCTTTACTGAGATCTTTTAAACCTTTTTCATTTTTTTTTGCTTGGGTGCGAATTGAATTAATAGAACCCAGCAAGAAAATCCACCCAATTTTTGTTGATGGTTAATTATTTTTAATTGAAAAGTCTACTATTATATTTTTTGTTCAGAAATAATATTTTTTGGTTAAAAATTGTACTGTTTTGTCGAAAATTTAATTATTTTGTTGAAAAGTAATCTTTTTTGGTCGAAAATTCAACAGTTTTGTTGAAAACTCATCTTTTTGAATAGACAATTCGTCCTTTGGCTTTGAAAATTCATCTTTTGGTAGAAAAGTAATGCTTTTTGGTTGAAAGGTCATTATTTTCCATTTCAAAGTCTATTATATTTTTGCTTCAGAATCCATCTCTTTTGTTTGAAAGTGTAATTATTTTGTTAAAAATTTAACTATTTTGTTAAAAAGAAATCTCTTTGGTTGAAGATTCATCACTTTGCTTAAAAATTTAACTATTTTTTTGAAAATTTAACTATTTTGTTGAAAATTATTATTTTCGGGTTGAAAATTCAACTGTTTTGTAGAAAATTGGCCTTTTTCGTTTGAAAACTCCACAATTTGATTGAAATTTGTTTTCTTTCTTGACTGAAAAGTCTCTCAGTCACAATTTGTCATTTTGATTTGACAATTTATCTCTTTCGCTTTAAAATGTACCTGATCGGTTGAAAATTCGACTACTATATTCTTTCTTCGGAATTAATATTTTTTGGTTAAAAATTCTACTTTTTGTTAAGAATGTGACTGCTTGGTTAAAATTAATCTATTTTTATTGGGGATTCAACTATTTTGTTGAACATTCTTTCAACAATTTATATATATTTTTTGTTTTTCGTTAACCTTCATCTTTTTAGTCGAAATTTTAAATATTTATTGAAAAGGCATTTTTTAAAATTGATTTTATTTTTTAGATGAAAATTCAACTTTTTGGTTGAATATTTGTGTTTTTTTTTATAAATTGATTCTTTTGGTTGACGATTTATCTCTTTGATTAGTGATTAAAGTATTTTGTTAAAAATTGTCCTGTTTGGTTAAATTCAACTATTTTTGGTTTAAAATGAAAATTATTTTTGGATGAAATATCAAGTTTTAAATTTTTCGTTGAGAGTTTATCTTTTTTGGTTAAAAATGAAAATATTTGTTTGAAAGTTGAACAACTTCGACAAAAATTCATTTGTTTGTTTGAAGATTCATCTCCTTGGTTGAAAATTGAACTATTTTGTTGAAAATTCGCGTCTGTTGCTTGAAAATTAATTTTGTTAACTGAAAATGTTACTATTCTATTTTTAGTTGAAAATGAATCTTTTTTGGTTGAAAATTCAACTATTTTTTTAAAATAGTCTTTCTTTGTAGAAAACTAATCGTCTTGGTTGAAATAAAATTTTTTGGGTCAAAAATTCAACTATTTTGGTAAAAAACTTAACTATTTGGTTGAAAATAACTGCTTTTTGTTGAAAATTCATATTTTCGGGTTGAAAAGTTAACTATTTTGTAAAAAAAACTTCGTCTTGGTGGCTTGAAAATTGAATAATTTAGTTGCAATTTTTCCTTTCTTGATTTAAAAATCTTCATTACTTGAAAATGCTATTATTTCGTTAAAAAATCGTCTTTCTGGTTTGAAATGTCGTCTCTTCTGGTAAAAATTTAATCTTTTTTTGGTTAAGAATGCAACTGTTTGGTAAATAATTAATCTGTTTTCGTTGACGATTCAACTATTTTGTTAGAAATTTGTTATTTTTCGTTAAATTCAACGGTTTTTGATTTATAATTAAAATCATATTTGGTTATAAAATAAACTTTCAGATTTTTCTTCGTAAATTCATCTTTTTTGGTTGAAAGTTAAACAACTTTGAGAAAAATTAATTTTTTTTTATGAAGATCATCCCTTTGGTTGAAAAGACTATTTTGGTGAAAATTTGTCCTTTTTTTTAAATTCAACTGTTTTTGATTCAAAATTAAAATAATTTTTGGTTGAAATATCAATTTTCATATTTTTTGTTAAGAATTAATATTCTTTGATTGAATATGCATCTTTTCGAATTAAAATTCAACTATTTTGGTAGAAAATTGAACTATTTGGTTGAAAATAACCTGCTTTCCTGTTGAAAATTCATATTGTCGGAGTCAAAGTTCAACAATTTGGTCTTTTTGGTTTGAAATTTTATTTTTCTTGGTACAAATTCAATCTTTCTTGATGAAGCATGTTGTTTGGACAATAATGCAACTGTTTGGTAAATAACTAATCTGTTTTCGTTGAGGATTCAACTCTTTCGTTTGAAATTTGTCCTTCTTTGTTAAATTTAACGGTATTTTATTTACAATTACAATCATTTTTCGTTGAATTGTCAACTTTTACATTTTTCGTTGAGAGTTAATCCTTTTTGGTTCAAAGTTGAACAGCTTTGAGAAAAATTAATTTTTATTTTTGTTGAAGATCATCTCTTTGGCTGAAAATTCAACTATTTTGCTGAAAATTTGTTTCATTTAGTTCAGAATTAATTTTTTCACCTAAAAATGTAACTATTATACTTTTTGGCTTAAAATTGATATTTTTCAGTTGTAAATTCAACTATTTGGTAGAAAATAGAACAATTTGGTTGCATTTTTTTTTCTTTTTTGACTGAAAAACCTTCCTTGGTTGAAAATTCGTCTTTTTTATTTGAATAGTTATCTTTGTAGGATAAAAATTCTCAACTTTTTAGTTAAAAATTCGTCTCTTTTTCTTTAAAGTTCAACTGTTCTGTTGTAAATGCAACTGTTTGGTTAAAACTTCATATTTATTCCGACTTGAATTCTTAAGAATATGGTCTCAACATTTATTATAAAAAAAAACAACGGTTTTCTCATATTATTCCCTATTTACGTGAAAAATCACCCTATTTGCCCTGTTTTGAGAGCATTTTGGGCTGTGCAGTGTATATTAATTTATTTTGATGTTTATTTTGCAGCCTCCTAAAGTCAAATGTTTAACGAAACTGTGGCATCCAAACATTAATGAAGACGGAGATGTTTGTCTTTCGATACTCAGGCAAAATAGTTTAGATGGATTAGGCTGGGCCCCAACACGAAAGCTGAAAGATGTAGTTTGGGGTTTAAATTCATTATTTACCGTAAGTTTTTCAAAATCTCTGGACAGTATTGTACATTCTATTCCAAGATTTTAGAACTAGAATTTTCCATCGACTATCAAAATCTAAAACTACTTTTCTTTCGCAGGATCTTCTGAATTTCGACGATCCTCTGAATAAAGAAGCAGCTGAATTATTCATTAAGGATAAAGAAGCATTTGGAGTGAAGGTGAAGGAATATCTAATTCAGTATGCGAAGAGATGATCAGAATCGTGAATAACAATTATGTGGAAAAATTTGTATATTTATTGACGCAGTCATTTTTTTCGAAACCTTAAATTCTGACAATTCGCTTTTAAGTTTTCATCAGAGATTATATACTCTCTCTTACCGCGTTTTAATGAAGAAACTACTTTGTCCCATGTGGATTTCCAAGTTTTAATTGTCCGAGTATCGAAGCTAGATATTGTACTTTCCATGTGAATTCAAATAACGATCGTGTTATAGAAATTTGTTCTGTATGTCAAATCAGCACAATAAGTTTATTATTGTCGCGGAAAATATTTACGATTAATGGGATGAAGTAAATTTGTAAATAAAGAAAGTATTTAATAATAAAGTGTTTGTCTGAAGAATTTTGGATATCTATTTAGGTGTCGTCCACAAACTACGTTATCAATACGTAGAGTTTTACGAAAAAATTCTAGAGTGAAATAGACGTATACTTTTTTTTTAATTACGGAGTTGCTACATGTCAAGTAATTCCAGAAAGTCAGGAAATGGCCGGGAAAACCTGACAGAGTTAGGGAGTTTTCGATAAACTAAAATTGAAGCTAATTTCATTATTATGAAATTAACATAGTTAAAAATTTACTTATTTTTATTATTACTTTTTCGATAGAAAATTATTCGTCTTGGTTAAAAATGCAAGTTTCTGCTCGATAATTTAACTATTTGGCTGAAAATTAAACAACCTTGTTAAAATGTATCCTGTTTAGGTGAAAAGTAAACTATTCTGTTGGAATTTTTTTTTTCAATTCCTTTAAAAATTCAAATATTTGTTTGAAAATTCGTTTAACTTCTTATATATTTATCTATTTTGATAGAAAATTCATCTATTGGTTGAAAATTGATCTTTTTGGTTGAAAATTAGTATTTTTTAAATTCTATTGTATTTTGTTGAAAATTTGAATTTTGTGAGAGAATATTTGATCTTCTTGGTGGATAATTCATCTTTTTGGTTGAAAGTTCTTTTAAAACTTAAAATATTTGGTTAAAAATTTGTGTACTTTGTTATAGATTCATCTATTAGGATAGTAAATTCATCTTGTTGGTTGACAATTTATCGTTTTGATTAAAAATTAGTTTTTTCTTATTTGGAATTAATTTTTTTAACGAAAAATGTAACTTCCACTTTTTGTCGAAAATTGATCTTTTTTGATAGAAACTTATCGTTCTTAGTTGAAAATTATACTATTTCTTTGAAAATTTATTTCAGTTTTATTGAAAATTTACTTTTTTTCACTGAAAATTTAACTATATTATTTTTATTTGAAAATGTATCAGTTTTAGGTGAAAATTCAACTATTTGTTAAAAAGCCGTCTTTTTTTGGTTGAAATGTTCTCTCATTAGTTGAAACTTCATCTTTTTGGTTGAAAATTTATTTTTTTAGTTGAAAATTGAACTATTATGTTGAAAATTCGTTTCTTTTTTTACTTGAAAACTTATTTTGCTAACAGAAACTTTAACTGATTTATTTTTGATCGAAAATTTATCTTTTTAGTTGAAAATTCATGAATTTGGTTAAAAATTAATTTTTTTTTTCGTTGAAGATTCATCATTTTAGTTGAAAATGCACTTTAACTATTCAATTTTTTGTGGAAAACTGACCTTTTTTGATAGAAATGTAATTTCTTCGTTAAAAAATTATCTGTTTTGTAGAAATTTAACTATTCTATTTTTTGTTAGGAATTCATTTCTTTGGTTGAAAAACAAACTAGTTGAAAATTAGTTTTTGTTGTTGATAAAAAATACATATTTTGTGTGGAAAATTCCACTATTTGGTCAAAAATTCATATTTTTGGTTGAGAATTCATCATTGTGATTAGAAATTAATTTCTTTGGTTGAAAATTCGTTTATTTTTAGTTGAAACTTAATTTTTTCAACTGACGATGTAACTGTTCCATTTTACTTGAAAATGTACATTTTTAGATGAAAATTAATTAATTTGGCTGAAACTCGTTTTTTTTTTTGTTCAAAATTTACTTTTCTAACTACAAATTGAACTATTATATTCTTGGTTTGTAAGTTTATTTCTTTTAGTTGAAAATTTATATATTTTATCAAAACTGTATCTTTTTTTTTTATAGAAAATTAATCTTTTGGGTGTAAAATTGAATAATTTTATTGAGAATTCATTTTTTTGGTTGAAAATTGGTTGTTTCAACTGCAAATTGAATTCTTCTAGGTTTTCTTGAAAAATCATTTTTTTTAATGAAAAAAAACAATAGTTATTTGTGATACAAGTGCGTAAAATAGGTGATTGTGTGCGAGTGTGAATTTTGCAGCATAAGCCGGAGGCTCGAAGCAGGAGTAGTGCTTCGAACCGCAGGCGAATGATGCAATCATACGAGTTAACAATCACCTACGCGCACGTGTATCACACGCTATTTTTTGCAACGCCCGTCCGAAAAAGTTGTCAGGAGGTGGTGACGAAAAATACTAATTTTTATTGCATAGAGTGGAGTAAAGAAATTACAAAAAAAAAAAATTTTTTTCAATGTTTGAAAAAAAATTGAAAAAAATGTTCTAAAAAAAAAATTTGTGCAAAAAAATGTTTGAAAAAAAATTTTATGAAAAAAATTTTTGTGAAAAAAAATTTGTGAAAAAAATATTTGTGAAAAAAAATTTTCGAAAAAAAAAATTTTGTGAAAAAAAAATGTTGAAAAAAAATTTTGAAAAAAAAATTGTTTGGAAAAAAATTATTGAAAAAAAATGTTGGCGTTTATGCTTTTTTGCCCTAACTATTTTGTTGAAAATTCGTTTTTTTTTGGTTGAAATTTTATTTGTCTAACATTTGAACTATTTTAATTTTGGTTGAAAATGTGTCTTTTTTGGTAGAAAATTAATATTTGGGCTTGAAGATTCAACTAGTTGGTTAAAAATTCATATTTTCGATTTAAGAACCATCATTTTAGTTAAAAATTCATTTCTTTGGTTGAAAATGTATTTTTTTGATTTGAAAACACAACTAAAAAGTATTTAAAATACATATATTGAGAAACAATTTTTTTTTGCATTGACGTTATTAATCTTCTAGGTGTATGCTTATATTTATATCTCGAAAAATTTAGAAATTGGGATATTGTAGCAACCCTGAATAAGGCACTGTTTAATACAATGATACGTTTTCCATTACTTTGACTTCTTTTATCATTTAAATTTAGCGCCCTTTCCAATTTGAAGCTTTATATTTTCCCGCGAAATTTAAATAATGTTATTATTATCAAAGATAGAAAATACGATTTTTTAAATCCTAATTCAAAATGCTCACTAAATTCTCAAGAGTCCTCCTGCTCTTTAAATTATGTATACAAAAACCTAGATAAAATTGCTTCTACATTTGGACTTAGTTTATGAAGTCCGATTTACCGATGATTTCCAGGGGCCTTAAGGGCATGTGGCACTCTGTCACGTAACCAGTTATTACATGTTATTATTCGGTGGCTTTATATTTATAAAAATGAATATATTTTGCTGAAATTTTTGAAAACGGTTCAAAATATATAAGGACATGCCTGTCTAGCCCAATTGAGTTTTTACTTTGTTTATAATAATACAAATTTATTATTTCTATTTCTGCTGGGGCTCTAAGGCCCTGTTCTCATTTACATTCTAAATTATAAATTAATAAAATTGCACAGCTTTGACGAAATTACTAAAATGTGTAGGGCAGACATGCATTTATGTATTTGGAAACCATTTACCAACATTTCAAAACAATTTTTACATTTTTTAAATTATAAAGCCACTGAATAAAAATCATGCAATTGGCTACGTGACACTCTCATATATGCCCTTATAACTTTCATATTTCACACTCTTTCCGCGATCCCCCTTTTCTCCCCCCCCCCTTTTTTTTAGAGAATTCTTCTTTTTCTGTTTGTTTTCAAAAAAATTCCCTTTTTTTAAAAACATTTTTCGCTTGAATGCAATCAAAATTAATAGTACCGAACAAGAAAATCCAACTATTTTTGGTTACAAATTTAATTATTTTATTGAAAATGAAACTATTTTTTCAAGTTATATTTTTTCGTCAAAAATTCAACTACTTTGTTGAAAATTTGAGTATTTTGTTGAAAATTCGTCTTTTTGGCCAGGAAATTAATCTTTTTTGTTGAAAATTCATCCTTTTGGTTGAAGATTCAACTTTTTTTAATTCTTCATTTGTAATCGAATTCAAATTTTTGAAAATACTTTTTTTTTGTTGAAAGTTAATTTTTTAAATTGAAATTTGACGATTCCACTTTTGGGTGAAAATTGAGCTTTTTTAGTTAAAAATTTATCTAATTTTTGAAACTGAAAATTTTTCTATTCTAGTTTTGGTTGAAAACTTATATGTTTTAGTTGCAATTTCAACTTTTTGGATTCAAATTCATGTATTTTGTTGGAAATTCGTCTTTTTGGAAAGAACTTTAATTTTTTTGGTTATGGGTACAACTATTTCTTTAAATACCATATTTATTCTTGAACTAAACTCAGACGCGAATCTGCTTCGGGTTAAACCGGCCGCCCCCCCCCCCCCCCCCAGGGTTTTTTACTTCACTTTTTTATTTTTCACGGGATAAGGAGAGAAATTATAAAAAATAATAATATTTAAATGGTTGAAAAAGATTATTTATAAAAAAGTAGACAAATTATTAAAAATATTAATATTTAAATGATTGCAGAAGATTATTTATAATTAGAGTATTCATAATTATAGTATAATATATATATATATATATATATATATAGTATAATTATTGCATTAAATTTGAACTTAATCACTTTTTGGAGGATGCCAGTTTTTGAATTTCACTATAAAAAAAAAGCATTCGGTAGAATTTGTGCAGATACTATCATCAAGAATTTATAACTCTTTTGATATTAATTACAAAACGTAGTCCTCAAAACTGAAAAAAATGAAAAACCCTTTAATTCTAGGAAATCCTAATAAAATTCCCTCAATCTAATGAAATTCCTTTGAAAAATCCGGGAAATTCTATGAAATCGTATGATATTTCCTAAAATCTTGAAAAATTGACTGAAATACCATGAGAGCTTTTAAAATCCCTTAACATCAATGAAATCTTTGGAAACTTTTTTAAGTCCGTCCAAATCCCTTAAAAATGCCCTGAATTCTTTTTAAAATATCCTAAAAATTTATAGTTCCTATAAAATCCTTCTAAATCTTCTGAAATTCTAGGAAATTTTGTAAAGCCGCATAAAATTTGTTGTACTATTTAAAATCATTAGACTCCCTGGAAATTCCTTCAAATTTTTTGAATCTTAAAAATTCCTTGGAATCTTCTAAATTACTCTTTAAAATCCCTTAAAAACTTTGAAAGTTTTTCAAATTTATTCAAAATGTTTGACAATCTTTTCAAATTTTCGAAATCCTTTGAAATTTCTTAATTCTTGTGAATAAATTCTTTTGAAATACATTAAAATATTATAAAATTCGTTTGAAATCCCATTATATTACATGAAATTTGATGATAAATTGAATTTTCGACTAAAAAATTCGATTTTTCAACAAAATAAGTAAATTTTCAACTGAAAAGATAACTTTTGTAACAAAAATGGAATAGCTGCATTTTTAGTAAAAAAAAATATATATAATTTTTGACAAAAAAAAATAATTTTCAACAGATTTGCTAAATTTTTAACCAAAGAAATGAAATTTCAACTAAAATGATGCAACGACAATAAAAAAAAAAAAATTTGTACTCAAATAGTTGAATTTTCAACCTAGAAGATGAATTTTCTACAAAAAAGAAACAAAATTTCAACAAAATAGATGAATTTTCTACTAAAAAATATAAATTTTCAACAAAAAATAGAATATTTTAATTTTAAGTTAGAGTTAGAGGACTACGTTTTTAACCAAAATAAAATAAATTTTCAACAAAATGTTAACTTGGCTAAACAAATTAATTTCCGAAAAAAAAATAATTTTGAACCACAGAAATGAAATTTCAACCAAAAGATTGATTTTCTCATAAAAAGGACCAATTTTTAACAAAATATATGAATTATCAACAAAAAGGTTATTTTTCTATCAAAAAACGCCAATTCTTAACAAAATAGAAGAATATTCAATTAAAAAAGATACATTTTCAACAAAAAATAGAAAAGGTTCATTTTCAATTAGAGAAATAAGTTTTTAAGCAAATAAAATAACTTTCCAACGAAATAGTTAAATTTTAAAACAAACAAATGCTTTTTATAACAAAAAGATCAAATGTCTATAAAAAATGTCGATAAAAAGTTTAGTTAAACTTCTAATTAAAAAAATTAATTTTCAATAAAAAACTAATTTTCAATCTAAGAAATGAATTTTCAACCAAAAGGATTAATTTTCTACCAAAAAGAGTCATTTTTAACAAAAAATTTTCAATCTAATTGTTGAATTTTCAACAGTCAAACAAATAGTTGAAGTTTCAGCTGAGAAGATTGATGTTCAACCAAGCATGAAATAGTTAAATTTTCAGTTAAAATTAATTTTCAATAAAAAACAAATGATTTTCAAGCCAAATAAATGAATTTTGAACATAAAGATGAATTTTTTTACCAAAAAAAGATTAATTTTCAACAAATCTACCGAAAAAGACAAATATTCAGCAAAATACAGAATTTTTTAAACAAATATTTTAATGTTTAACTAAAGAAGATAAATGTTCGAGCCATTTCTCTGGATCCGCGCCTGTTTCAACTGGCTGCAGATTTTGTTGTTGTTGAAAATTTATAAATTAAGTTAATAAAAGAAGTGTCTATAAAAGCACTTTTTTCGAATATTATAAATTACCATAATTTCCTTACTTTTCAATAGAATGTATTAATATTATAGGTCAATCGCTTCGTCTCGAATCAACGATTCTTTTCGATTCTTGCATCGATTTCGAATCACGTGAATGAGAAAATTGTTTCTATAATAATATATTTTCCGAATAGTATACCCAAAAGTGAAAAAATGACCATTTACAACCATAATTAAAACAATAACAAAAATAATATAAACACGAGCAGCGATTTGTTTTCTTGAATCTGCTTAATGCTTATGCCATCGTTTAGAACCGGTAATTTTCTTTTTACCGGTACCGACAATTTTCTTTACCGATACATTATCAACAATGTGCCAAAGTAAGATAAAAATGTTAAAAGGTGGAATTGTTTATAAAAACGAATTCAAAAATTTTTAGCAAACCTGCTGCAATTTAATTATTTTTTGTTTGCTATATTTTCTTCGCATTATTCGATAGATTAAGAATTTTATTCACAGAAAACCCAGAGCGTTTTTAGAGGCATATTAATTTTTTCTTATCTTTGTTTGAGCTTTTATACATGAAACAGAAAAAGATAAGGAAAATGATTTCAACGTTTGTTTTTATTAGTAGTCTTAAACTGTGCTGAAGGTTCCATGGCGGATAATTTAGTAAATATAGCAAATATGGAAAATTTCGAGATCTCAGATTAATACTCTTGCTCCTTTCACTCTATTTATTTTGAAGAATAAATAAAGCGTGTCATAGAATAGAAGTCATAAACGTTAGTACATATTCATAGAGTCACTCTTCACACGCAATTCTTCAAAAATCAGTTCACTTTTTTATTTTTCTGCGATTTTGATTTAAAAAAAATGAAGATTACTACAATTCCATTGCTCACATTCGTGGGGTTTCTTCATTTCAATAGTAAGTTTAATATAATATTATAAATAATATTTATAACAAATATTACACGTGTGTGTTAAAACATATGTCTACGTTGGAAATTCATTTCTTTGGTTAAAAATTTAACTATTTTGTTGAAAATTCGTTTTTTGTGGCTGAAATTTAATTTCTGAAACTGTAAATATAACTATTCCATTTTGGGTTGAAAATTGATCTCTTTTAGTTAAAAATTTATGTATTTTGTTGAAAATTCGCCCTTTTTTGGTGGAAAATTATCTTTTAGGTTGAAATTTTTTTTTAATATTCCTCTTCTTTGTTGAAAATTAATTTATTTGGTTAAAAATCTCTTTTTTTTTTGAAAATAGGTTTTTTCTGTTGCGAAAAATTAAATTTCTTATCTGAAAAGATAACTATTTCATTTCTGGTTGACAATTTATTTTTGTTGTTGTTGAAAATTCATGTATTTTGACGAAAATTCGTCTTTCTTGGTAGAAAATTATTCTTCATGGTTGAAAATTCACCTTTTTGATCGAAACTTCAACTATTTGGTTCAAGATTCATTTTTTAAAATTCATCATTATAGTTGAACATTCATTTTTTTGGTTAAAAATTTAACTATTTTGTTGAAATTTCCTTTTTTTGTAGTAGTAGAATATTAATCTGCTTGGTGAAAAATTCATCTTTGTGGGCAATTCATTTCTGTGGTTAAAAATTGACTATTTTGTTGAAAATTCGTTTTTTATATTTAAAAATTTATTTTTTTAACTGTAAATATAACTATTCTGTTTTGGGTTGAAAATTTATCTTTTTTAGTTGAAAATTCATATATTTTGTTGTAAATTCACCTTTTTTGGTAGAAAATTAATCTTCCTGGTAGAAAATTCGTTTTTTGTGGTAAAAATTAATTTTTTTCAACTGAAAATACAACTATTCGATTCCTGGTTGAAAATTTATTTTTCACTTAAATATTGATGTATTTTGGTAAAGATTTGTCTTTTTGGTATAAAATGAATCTTCTTGGTTGGAGACCAAATTTGTATTGAAGATTCCTCATTTTAGTTGAAACTTCATTCCTTTGGTTAAAAAATATAACAATTATTTTGAAAAATTCATCGTTTTTGGTCAAAAATTAATCTGATTGGTAAAAAATGTATCTTTTTGATTGAAGATGAACTTTTTTTGTTTAAAAATGTAACCTGAAAGGAAAAATTCTAACGTTCAGGGAAAATGAAAAATTGGGCAGGAAAAAGTCGGAGAAAGTTAAAGAAATTCGAAATTGGTATTTTGTGGCATCCCTTTTTGTTAAAAAATGCGCCTTAAGTTAAATCGTATTGGGGGGGGGGGGGGGCGAGAGGTTGAATGGGGTCCTGATTTTCCGATCAATCCATCTGGTTACCCTATTTCACCATGAAAAGAATTTAGGAAATATTTTGAAATTTGAAATATAATGAATTTTTTGCGATATATCGAAAAAATCACTTTAAAGGCTTTAAAGTTTCAAACTTCAAAAAGATTCCGCTATCTGAAGTTATCCTTTCAAAAATCTGGAAAAAATCATGGGAGAAGTAAATGACTCATTTTGCTATGTCGAAAAATATTTTTGCTAGCCATAATGAAAAATTAAAAAATTGTTGAGAAGTCAAATTTTCTGTTTAAAAAATTACTTTTTAACAACAAAAAAATACAATTTTCAACCGGTTGAATTAAACGAAAAAAGACTAATTTTAACAAAATAGTTGAATCCTTAACCAAATAGATGAATTTTTAACAAAAAACATTAAGTTTTTATACAAAAAGACGAATTAAAAAAATACCTAAAGGATAAATTTAAACCAAAAATGGAATAGTTGAATTTTCAACCAAAGAGGTGAATCATAAAAAAATGAATTTTTAACAAAGTTCAGAGACGAATTTTCAAAAAAATTTTTAAATTTTAAAAAAAAAAAAAAAAAAAAACAAATCATCTACATTTATTACCACTTTCAACCGAATAGTTGAATTTTGTAACCAAACAGATGACTTTTTAACCAAGGAGATTAATTTTCTTCAAGAAAGACAAATTTCTAACAAAATTCATGAATTTTCAATCAAGTAGTTGAACTTTTAACTAAAAAAGACAAATTTTCAAATAAAGATGAAACTTTACAAAAAACATTAATTTTTTTGACATTTTTGAATGTTAGAAATTACGAAAAATTCTGGAAATTTGCAGTGAATTTATAAATGTTTGCTTATTTGAAGTATTTAAGTTTTTTGGAAAAATCCAAAAATGTCCGGAAATTTATGGAAAATTTATAAAGTTCCGGAAATTTCAGACGAATTTTCCATGAAATTGTTGAATTTATCAGACGAAAAAGGACGAATCATTTGCAAAACAGTTGAATTTTTAACAAAAAAAAAATCTAGAAAAATGTGTGAATTTCTAATCAAGTAGTTGGAATTTAAATTATAAAGACAAATTTTCAACAAAATGTTGAATCTTTACAAAAAAATATAATTTTTTGTAATTTCTTAATATCAGAAATTACTTCAAAGTACGAGAAATAAAAAATTTCGTTTAGTGAATTTATAAATTTCCGGGAATTTAGGATATCCAAAGTTTTTCGGAAGGAATCCGAAAATTTCTACTGGGAATTTCTGGAAAATTCATCAGGTATCGGAAATTTCAGACGAGTTTTCAACAACATTTTTTTATTTTGAAGCCAAAAAAAATACGAATCATCTACAAAGCAGTTGATTTCTCAATCCAAAAATATGATTTGAAAACGAAAAAGTTAGTCTGCAACAAAGAAGTGAAGTTTTTAAATAAATAGTTTAATTTTTAACCAAGTAGTTGAATGTTGTATCAATAGGGTCAATTTTCTACCAAAAATACAAATTTTCAACATAAATCATGAATTTTCAATTGAGTAGTTTAAATTTTAACTAAAAAAGGCATATTTTTAAGTAAATGTTGAATATTTACAAACAAAATATTTTTTGACATTTTTGAATATCAGAAATTACGAGAAATTTTGGAAATTTTGAAAGTTTTCAGTGAATTTAGAAATTTTCGGAAATTTAAAGATTTTAAGTTTTTCTAAAAAAATCCAAAAATTTCGGGAAATTCATGGAAAATGTATAAAGTACTCGAAATTTTAGACGAATTTTAAACAAAATTGTGGAATTTTGAAGACAAAAAAAAGAATTATTTACAAAACAGTTGATTTTTTAACCCAAAAATATGATTTCAAAACAAAAAAGTTAGTTTTCTCCTAAATATTTAAGTTTTCAAATAAATAGTTTAATTTTTAACGAAACAGTTGCATTTTATATTAAAAATATTAATTTTCTAACAAAAATACTAATTTCCAACATAAATTAGGAATTTTCAACGAACTAGTTGAATTTTCAATTATAATATTATAATAAATCTAAACTAATAATATTATAATAAATCCAAACTAATAATATTATAATAAATCTAAACTAAACTTCTGATGAATAATATTAATTATTTTCAACTAAAACAGTTAAAAAAAATTAATTTTTAGAACCAAATTCAAACTAAAATGATGAATCTTAAAGAAAAAATATTTTTCGAGAAAAGAGTTCAAAATTCAACCAAATAGTTGACATTTGAACCGTACAAATAGTTTTTTGACCAAGAAGATTAATTTTCCACCAAAAAAGACGAATTTCCAAACGCATGCATTTTCAGTTGAGTAGTAGAACTTTTAACTAAAGCAGGACAATTTTTAATTAAAAGAATATTCACAGAAAAAAATATTTTTTGACATTTTTGAATATCCGAAATTACGAGAAATTTTGTAAATTTTACTGAATTTATAATTTTCTGGTAATTGAAGGTATTCAAAGTTTTTCGGAAAATATCCAAAAATTTCCAAAATTTTCGAACCTTTATTAACTAGCGGAAATTTCAGGTATCAAACAATGTTCGGTAATTTATGGTAACTTATCTCATAAAGTGAGGTTATTTTTGAATCGAAATGCGCAAGCGCAAAGTTAGGAAATGTAATCTTGCGCAAAGAGCGCAAGCGCAGCAGCTAGCCTCGAAAAGCGAACATTCCTTGCATGTGTTACAAAAAATGTATTATGAAAAGTAAAAGTAGGAAATAACTGGGACATAGAGTGGACAACTTTTTCGCAATCATCTATAATTGTAAATTTTTTTTGTTTACAAAATTAGGTGCTGCTTCAAGTCTCATTCAGATAGATATGGAGGATGGCACTATTTATGGTGGTCGACTAGCGTTTACCAACGCGGAACCCGATTGGATGCAAAACCAGGAACCACCTAGTGAACCTTATACGCACTATTCAATATTTGTGCACACGAGAGGTCACAGTTGGTATGTAGGGGCTGAACTCGAGTGGGTAAAATACGTCGGTCATGATCCCGTTGAACATCCACCAATGGATATTAACATGTTGTTAGGAGGTTCATATTATACAAATATTCCAAAGGAAAAGTTCTTTCCTTACGATCCTAAGAAACGATCTTCATATAACACCGGCTTCGTCTTTATAACAATACCAGAAACTAAAGAGATCATTTGTGCAAGAATAGGTTGGGTAGCCGGGATTCGATTCCATCCGCGAATTTGGCAACTATACATGGGGTAAAATTTCCCAAGTGTCCCTGACTAAAATTGTGTTGTCGTCTATCTTATTCAAACTCCGCAAGATTGTAGTGCTAGTGGACCTATTTAAGGCCATGTGATGAGTGTGTCACGTGACCAGATTCCTACCATACCGGCACGATTTTTATTTTTCAACTTATTTTCACACGAATAGCTACATCGAGTTGAAAATTTGGGATAGTGAATAAGAAGCACTAAGAAAGGCGGCTCTGGGCCTAAATTGTAATAATCATGAGAAAAGAAAAAAAAAATTTACAAAAAGAAACTTTTTTCATGACTATTACAATTTAGGACCAGAGCCGCCTTCCTTGATGCTTCTTATTTATTATCCCAAATTTTCAACTCGATGTGGCTATTCGTGTGAAAATAAGTTGACAAATAAAAAAAGTGTCGGTAAGGTAGGAAACCGCTCACTTGACCCACTCGTCACATGGCCTTAAATCCTGTGAAGAGGGCGCACCTAGTACAACGGGTTGTTAAGATACAGGGTCCCGAATTTTCGACGATTTACCCCGACTGCTAAAATTCAATTGTACGTAACTCCTGATAAGGTTATCCAATTTCACTTTATTTGAGGGTTTTGAAAACGTGTTTTAACAAGGTTTACAATATGAATAATCTTTAAACAATAAAAAAATTATTTCACCTTGATTTTTCATTTTAAAAAACATTTTTGAGATTTTCTCCAAATGCGGCATTTTTGATATTTTTTTTAATTAGGCTATAAAACAAGCTTGATTTTTCCTCTTGAAAAACATTCCAAAACGAAAATGGGATGGAAAGTATTGGTTGAGTTATAGAAGGTCCTAAGAGCGCGGGTGCCCCGCGCCAACTAGCCACGGCGCTACTAGGCGTGCTGTAATGCCTCAGTGGCTCTAATACTTAATAAAAATGATGTTTCTGTTAACTTGTAACGAATATTTTATTTTATTCTTACTTTTATGTAGCTGGTAGTATTTATCCACCTAGAAACACTACCCGAATCGGGTAGTGAGGCAATGACCTTTCGAGTTCGAAATGCTAATCAATTTTTTTTTTTTTTTTATGTAGCTGGAAAAAGATTTAGATATTTTCTTAATTAAATTTTCAAAATGCGTTTCCATTGTAGGAAGACGGAAGTTAATAATAAAATCATCAACGATTTTTGTGGATGTTTCTGCTCATCTGTTACATATCGAGATGGTTTTGATAAGACCTCTTGCTTTCCACGTTTTGGTGAGTTTTTTTGGTGTTAATTTCTTTGCCTTTGACAATTTGGGGTCCTTTTTGGCATGAGTCCCCTCGCCTCTCACAGTGTTACTTAACAAACGATTTTTTAATCAATTTTACGTTCACTTTGCTCTTCTCTTCGCGATCTCTTTGCGATCTTTCTCTTCGGGAAAATGGCATACTGTGGAGATGACGAATACTTCTTCAAAATTAGAGTCGGTTCTGAAGAGGGTACAAAGCAATGGTATTTTTGAGTGCCTGGTACAGTCTTTGCAAAATCGAATCGAGTTTTAAGGTTTTCAGAAGTGGAGGCATGATTTTCTTTGGAGATGAAAAATATTACCGTTTTAGGCAAGTTTTTTTAGCCCACAAACATAATTTTTATCGGTTATTAGAACCACTTAGTCACTATAGCGCGCCTAGTAGCGCCGTGGCTAGTTGGCGCGGGGCACCCGCGCTCTTAACCGTCCATAACTCAACCAATACTTTCCATTCCATTTTCATTTTGGGATGTTTTTGAAAAAGTCAAGCTTTTTTTCTAGCCCAATTAAAAAAATATAAAAAATGTCGCATTGGGAGAAAATCTAGAAATGTTTTTTAAAATGGAAAATCAAGGTGAAATAATTTTTTTATCGTTAAATGATTATTTTTATTGAAAACTTTGTTAAAATACCTTTTCAAAACCCTCATTTAAAAGTACCTGTATCTTGACAACCTTTTGTACTAGGCATGCCCCCTTCACAGAATTTGAAGAGGTCCACTAACAATCTTGCGGAGTTTGAAGAAGATAGGCGACAACAAAATTTTAGGCGGAGACACTTAGCAAATGTTACCGTGTAACACTAGATCAAGATTTACTGCAGCAAATCGCACTCCAAGTACAACAAAAAAATACCGCAAATGTATTTTCTAAAAAGAACCGAGGGATGGAATCAAAAAATGATAGAAAAGTGAAAATTAGATTCAGATTTGCAAGATCTTGTTGATCCTAAGATTCAGCGACTCAAAACTCGTTGAAAACGCGTTTCCAATCCAGCCAGAAATCTTTCAAGTATTCAAAAATCTTCGAAAATCTAGCACTAAACTTTAAATCGACATACGCAATGCTCCTTTATACTGCTACGTTTAAGGAATTTATAACATATGTATTTGTTTAATAAATTGTAGCGTTTTAATGTAATTACAAGTTTCTTGTTTTCTTCTTTATAAATGGTTTAAAATCCCTTTAAATCCTCGTAATCCTATTAAAATCCTCTGATATTCTTCAAAATTCGTAAAAATACTTCGGTGTCTCTTGAAATCCTTAGAAATCCCGTGGATTCTTTTGAGTATTTTCTAAATCCCTTCATTTTTTTCAAATGATGTGAATATTCCTTGAAATCCTATGAATTCCACAATCTATTGGAATCTCTTTGAGAAATCCTTAAAATTCTTTGAGATTCCGTCAAATCTTTTGAAACTTTGAAATCGCTTGAAATCTTCGAATCTCATTGAAATCCCCTGATATCTTTCAAGATTCGTGAAAATACTTCAGTATCTTTTGAAATCACGTAAATTCATTTGAAAATTTGTGTGAATCCCTCAACATTTTCTCAATGATTTGAATATTCCCTGAAATCCTATGATTACCATGATCTCTTGAAATCTCTTTAAAACGATCACGCTCCCTGGAAATCGATTACAAATTTTTTAAATTCCTTTAAATCTTTTGAAATTCTTGAAATGACTCGAAAATTTCAAAATCACATGAAAATCTTGTTATCTTTTGACAAGTTGCGTGAAAAAGTTGGTTCAAATCTTTGAAATACCTTAAAATATATTAAAATCTTTTAATAGCCATAAAAATTCCTTGAAATTCCTCAAAACCCTTTTAAATATTCCGAAATCCTCTGAAATTCCGTAAAATGTTTTGAAATCTTACAAAATCCTTTTAAATCCATGGATATATTTAGAAATATATGGAAATCTCTTTAAATCATTTGCAATCTTGTGAAATCATCGAGACCATTGAAATCTTTCAAAATCCGTAAAAATTCATTCTTATCTTTAAAAGTTTTCAAAGATTTTGAAATCTTAGAAAAACCCTTTTAAATTAGTAATGCATGTGGATCATTTTCAGTCAAAGTGGAGATTTTCGCGAAACATAATCAGATGGTATCAGAATGTGACGGAGATCAATAATCTGTAATCCCTTTAAATCCTTTGAAATATTCCTTGAAATCTCATTTATAGTGAAAATAATTGATATATTATTATATTATTATAATTATTATACATTTCATATATTGAGTAAGAAATACAGACTCTTACGTAATAAGAGTGGGGAGGGGGGGGGGAGTCCCATAAATCTTAGGAATCCTTAACGAATTTTCTAAACGATTTTGCAACAGTATAGTTAAATTTTCATTAAAAAAAATGAACTTTTCAACAAAACAGTTGACTTTTTAACTAAAAAGATGCATCTCTAACCAAACAATGAATTTTTAACAAAATTGTTGATACATATTTCTACAAAGAAATTAATTTTCAACCAAAATGGATTTTCAACCAAAAATATAATAGGTAGTTCATACTTCAACCAAAAATTATTTTAATTTCAAATAAAAAACAGGTGAATTCAACCAAAAAAGACAAATTTTCAACAAAATAGTTGAATCCTCAACCAAAAACAAAACAGTTGACTTTTCAACCAAATATACTTTTCAATAAAAGTATTCAATTGTCTACAAAGTGGATCAAGTTTCAACTAAAAACGACAAATTTTCAACAAAATATATGAGTTTTCAATGAAGGAGTAAAATTTTGAACAATAAAAGATAAATTTTGCTAACTGGAATGCTCATAGCGTAGCGGGCAAGAGGGAGGAAGTCGATGAGTTATCGGTAGGGGAGGAGGATCGCTGATATTGATCAAGGACGTTTACTGTGTTGACAGTATTGACCTTACAGGCCCCTGGTTGGGAGATACGGAGGCTGTCGGTATAAGCATTAACACGTAGCTTGGGAGGGTGGTCTTCCTCTCTATTTACGTTTCTCCTGATGCGAGAATCACACAGGATTCCTGGCAGGGTCTCATCCACCACGTGTCTAATCGGAGCTCTCTGGTGATGTGAGGGGATTTTAACGCCCACTCACCTATGCGGGGCTCTTCCAATTCGAACTTTCTGGGCAATCAGCTTTGTCCTGCTGTGTTTGACAGGGGCTTGATTCCTCTCTATGACTCTGTGCTCACCTTTATATCGGCTCCAGGTCGGATGGCCAGCAACCTTGATCTTGTCTTCTCCGCAGCTGCTCATGCATCGATCTCCACATTCAGGGTTGGCAACAATAGTTACCACTCGGATCATTTGCCGGTCTTTGGAAGGCTGGATGCCTCTCCATCTCTCTGTCGCTCCTCTTCCAACAGATTTAACATTAAATCGTCGGACTGAGTCCTGTTTAATGAGAAAATCGAGAGTCTAATTCCAGTTCTCAGTTCAGAACTGACAGGGGGAGTCATACCTGCAAATATTTATGAGAAATTCATAAAGGAGGTCTTTGACTCCCTAGAGGCGAGTGGTGCCTATAGAACTGACTCTCTGGGTGGGGTAAGGGCTAGACAGCCACTCTGGTGGAACGCCGAGTGCGACGCGATCCAATCCAGAAGGAGACTGGCAAGAAAGAGGTTCATGGCTAACCAGACCGTTGAGGAATTGGATGCCTATAAGAAGGTGGACAGCGAGGTAAAGGCTTAGTTGAGGGGAATAAAGCACCATTCCTTTCGAACTAGCTTCTAGGGCCGGTGAACCACACACTGGTGTAGTCACAGATCCGGACTCACCCGTCATCAGAGGCCTCCAGGAGGAACTGATTCGCCTGGATATCCCTCCACAGACAAGAGACCCTTTTCCTAACCCCGATGAGCTCGACCTAATGAACCAGCCTTTTTCTTGGGAAGAGTTACAGGTGGCGTTATCACATTGCAGGGCCAAGTCTGCTCCTGGCATGGATGGCCTGTCTTATGAGATCATTCGGGGCTTCTCGGACCCGTTGTTGAGGTTTGTGTATAGCTTGTTCACTCGCGTTCACTTCATACCTAAACCGGGTGGAAGAAGCTTTCGGTCAATCTCTCTCACTTCAACTTTTTGCAAGTTGTTTGAGAGATTGACCCAGAGGAGACTGGAAGACTTAGCTGAGCACAACGGCTGGGTCCCTGAATTCCAGTTTGGTTTCAGAAGGGTCTTCTATGGACTGCAGGGCCTTGGTTGCTTCGGATATCATGATGGGCCTCGGTAGACGTAAAAACACGCTGGCGCTAGCATTGGATTAGAAGGGTGCATTCAATGCTGTTCTGCCGGGAACTATGATTGAAGAATTGACGGATTTAGGGGTTCCGGTAAGATTGCTTAATCTTGTTTCTTTCTTGATTAGCAGACGGAATCTCTTCTTCTCCTCGGATGGAAGCAATCCAAGGTCTTGCGGGGATGGTGTTCCCCAGGGGAGAGTTCTCTCTCCATTCCTCTTCAATTTAGCTCTCTGTAGGCTCGGACAGCATCTTCGGGCCGAAGTGAGAGTGGTGATGTACGCAGACGACTTGCTTCTTTACGTCACCGGAGGGAATATTCAGGAAGCTTCCGATCTTTTAAGATTGGCATGTGGGCGATTAACTCCCTGTCTGGCCACTATGGGCCTTTCCATCTCTATCCCTAAGTCGCAGCTTTGCTTTTTCTCTAGAGGCCGGCAGGGGATCCACGACATCTCCATCATGATAGATTGAACGGTCATCCAATGTCTGCCCTCTCTTAACTACCTGGACATAATTTTAGACAAAAGAATGACCTGGATCCCCCACATCAGGGCTGTTGCAGCTAAAGCCTCAAGAGCAGTCAATATCCTTCGGGTTATTGCGAGAATCTTTTGGAGCGCCTCCCATTCCCTTTTGCTCAGTCCAAAAGGGACTAGTTAGGGCATGCCTACAATGGGGAGCTCCTCTTTTTTTTAAGAGCTAGCGCCACGGCCTGAAAAATGCTGTATACGGTCCATCACACTTCTCTCAGGGCTGCCTTGGGGTGTATGAGCTCGACGCCCATCTCTGTGCTCCTCGCTGAGGCTTCAGAAATTCCCCTGTCATTCCGTAGGTCTTTGCTGGCAAACATGTTCATTCTCCGTAACTTTTGCTGGAATAACAGCCTTCTAGCAGCAAGGTTGGAGGATCTGGCCGCGGAGGCTCGATCTAGGACCTTCAGTGTTAGCCCGGACAAGTTTGGCCTATTATCATCGTTTGAGGCCATGTGTGCCTTCACTGGTGCCATGGAATGCTCATCTCGTCCAGGCTACTTTGATGATCCTTGGAGCGATTTGCTGGCGGAGATCTCCGTCGACCTGGAGTCCGGTGAGGCCTTCAAGAATTGTGAGTTTACGAAGCAGCTCTTGAATGAATTCGTGGATTGGCAATTCCCCGGGGCAACATGCATCTATACAGATGGATCGGTTTATGCGTCCCTGGTGATAGTGGGTTGCGGATACTACATCCCTTCTAGGGATCGTAGGTTCGGAGCTCGGCTATGACCGCTATGCCGTCAACGACGTGGTAGAGTCGGGCCTGAAAAACGTGGCTATATTCTCGGACTCGCGCTCGGCTCTGGAACGTCTGCTGTGTAGATTCTCGGTATCTACGGGTCCTGTACTGGCACGCGTGGTGGGAAGTAGTGCTGCAGCTGCTGAGAGAGAAGGCTTTACCATCCGATTTTGCTGGATTAAGTCGGACAGCGGGATCAGGGGCAATGAGGTCTCTAGATTCCCAGTCACTGCATTAAAAGGAATTCCTGTACGTGATCTTTGGGATATCTGTCAAAGGGATTTTGACTTTTGGAAAGCGTTGTGCTGGCCTTATGGTAGTACTGACGGGTCAAGGAGGAACTACTTCTCGTGGGTTAATGTTAAGACGCCTAGGCCATGGTTTCGTGGTCTCAATCTGCCCAGACGAGTTATAAATTTGGTCATTAGACTTAGGACTGGGCACATATGCATAGGACATCATTTTGCAAGGATGGGCTGGAGTCTTCGGGTTGATTGTGAATGTGGGGGAAAGCTCAAAGACCTTACACATCTTCTAAATCAGTGCCCCATATTGTTGGGGGGAAGGCCGGCACTGCACGACTTCTTCGAGCGTGTCAGTCCCGGGCTTCCTCCCGGCCTGGTGGATATAAATGACATCATTTTCAGTCCCAAAGAGGAATCAGTGATTGAGCTGGGCCGGTTTTTTCAGCTGGGTAATATGGTAATTTAATTTCAATAGCCTTACACTTCCCGTTCGTAGTTGGCATCTTAGAGCGTTAATCTATTATTAGAGTGGATAGTTTTGAGTGAATGTGTTTGAATTTGCCGCCTTCCTGCGCGGGCGACTCCCCTCCCTTCCCTCCTAGGGTGCGTTTCAGATGAACACCCGGGTGAATTGCTGGGTGAAGTGAAGAAGTGGGCGGAGTTTACAAAGGTGAAGTGGAAGGGGCACTGTAGAATGAACGCCTTCGAGTGTGCGCCGCGTATGTTTGGGTTTAGATGTTTGGCGCGTAGTATTTGGGAAAAGATAATTGAGGTTATGTTACACAAAAGTTCACAAAAATGCAAGAGCAGGAAATAGTGATAGTGATGATGAGGCCGAAACTGGAATCAATATGGAACTTTCAATGAAAATTCGAGGAGAAAGAGTGAAACCCGTTAGAATAAGACAATTTGTCGAAAGAATCGTTCCACAATTTAATTCAAATCAATTTAAAGAACATTTTCAAATGAGGCCCAATGCATTCGAAAGTTTGGAAAATGTGGTCGGAACTAGATTAGCAGCCATCTCTAAAACGCCAGTAAGAAAACAATTACTTGCGGTGATATGGTTGTTGGCAACACCCGACTCTTACAGGTAAATATTAATAAAAATCAATGTTTAAACTTAATAATGTTAGTGTCCGCTCTTCGCATGACCAGCGGCTAATGAATAATAATATATTTAATAAACATCAACTCACATCAATAATAACATAAATAATAAGTCAATTATTTATTATATTAATATTGTATCATATATTATTAGAATATCATTAAACATCAACTCAAATCAATATTTATTGAATCAATTATTATTAATGTTTAATGTAGGAAATTAAACTTCGTCTACTCAAAAATAGAAATAAAGTTCGATTTTGAACTATACAGAATTGTCAGTATAAATTTAACAATTTTATCAAGTCTTGAATAAAAAAGCACTGAAAAAAGACGCAATATTCTTTTTTACTTTTCCTTTATCATTTTTTACACAAAGTATTGCATGGCAAACAAATGATAAATCTCAATTCTTAAAATATGTGATGAATCGTTCGCATAGTCGTCTGCTGGGCTGAAACGCTCTAGTCCAATAGACGACTGGCCGCTGGTCATGCGAAGAGCGGCCAACGTGAGCAGGTGCAGGTATACAGTCGGCTACTCCTTACGAAAAGATATGACAGGAACAAAATGACAGGTATGTCACTTTTTCCCTGTCATTTTTTTTCTGTCATTTTTTCGCGACCACAAGAAAATGACAGGGAAACGACAGGCTAAATGACAGGAAAATGACTGGCCCTGATTGGCCATCATTTATTATAATATCGTTCAAATATAAGCTTTACAGGAAAGTTCAAATATTTGAACTTTCCTGTAAAGCTTAAAAAATCATTAGCAAAATAAAACTAGTATGGAAATTTTCATGATGAAACACCTCTTTGTAACCTGTTGCTAATTCCGGATTATCTTTCCAACACATCAATTGTGGAATGTGTTCGATTTGCCATTTTAAAGACTTCTTATCCTTACAAAGTGCTAAACTTAAGTACCAGGGCAAAAATTTCAGACTATTTTCAACTTTCTTCATTCCCTTAACAAATTGACTGGGTTGACTGCGTGCTCCAATTCCATGATCCAACAAAGAATGTATCCGCCACGCGCAACCTACGGACCCTTTGATTGGTTCACTTTTTTTTAGATGCGCGTGGCGAGACCATTCTTTGTTGGATCATGGAATTAGGAGCACGCATTGAACTTCTTGGGGGATGAAGAAAGTTGAAAATAATCTGAAATTGTTGCCCGTGCACTGAAGTTTAGTCCTTTGTAAGGAGAAGAAGGCATTACAATGGCAAATCGAACACATTCCAAAATTTATGTGTTTGAAGATAATTCGGAATTAGCAACAGGCTACAGAAAGGTGTTTTTTTAAGCTGTACAGGAAAGTTCAAATAAGTCTGCAAGTATTCGAGAATTTATAATGTTACACAATATTATTATAAATTATGGCCAATTAGGGCCAGTCATTTTCGGCTGTTGTTTTCCTGTCATTTCCCTGTCATTTTCTTGTGGTCGCGAAAAAATGCCAGACAAAAAATGAAAGGGAAAAAATGACACACCTGTCATTTTTTCCCTGTCATATCTTTTCATAAGGGACTCAGCGTTCATTAGCCGACTAGCCAGGGAGTCGGCTACTGGGCTACGACATATATATATATATATATATATATATATATATATATATATACTTAAAATTTGGTATTTCAGGTCTGTAGCGCAAAGATTTGATGTTGGAAAGTCCTCGTTACATCACTGTTTTCGACGAGTAGTCCAGGTACTGAATGAAATATCGGAAAACATCATAGTGTGGCCAGCAGGGGAAGAATTGGAGTCAGTGAAAGAAAAATTCAGACAAATAGCAGGTCTTGGAGATGTTATCGGCGCGGTTGATGGATCATTTATACAAATCAACGCAGCAGAAGTATGTATATATGTATGCTTGTAAATATGTGACAAACGAGATGCATTATTGATAATTGTTATGTTTTATGTAAAAATTGAATTCAACAGTTTTTAATTCATTTGTTTGGCCGAAAATTCTTCCTATTTGGTAGCAAATTAATCTCCATAGTTGAAAATTCGTCTTCTTGGTTAAAAAAATTTTCTAATATATTTCCAGGTCGATTCTCAGATGTATTAACTCGGAAGAAGTTTCACGCTATAATTTTGCAAGCTGTTTGCGACCAAGATCTATTATTCACCGACTGTTTTCCCGGTTCTGTAGGAGACTTACGAGTTTTCAGGAACTCCGATTTGTACAAAGACGCAAGAGCGAACCCTGGAGCTTTGTTTCCCAACGGACAATTCATAATTGGAGATAAAGCTTATCCTGTACTTCCATGGTGCATCTCTGCGTATGTAAATCGTCAAGGAAATTTAACTCCTGTAAGTCGTTATTATTTTCTTATGTATAGAATTTGTTTGAAAATCATGCCATTTTTAGATTACATAAGAGAAGGCATCGATCCAAACGACGATGATGAACCGGAACCTCACGTCGAAGCTGCTGATAACAGAGACGAAGAGGTGAGAATGGCTAGAAGAGATTACATTGCAAGACTTTTAGGATAACAAGCTTATGATGGCTAATGTATTGTGCGACACTTCTTAAATTAAAGGTTGAATTATTTTTATTCCGCAGGTAGGTTTAAAATCCCTAAGATGCTCACAAATTTTATTTCAAAATCGTGAAATATCAGGCGTTTACATTTCTTTATCTATTAATACTTTCCAATTAAAACAGTTTAATTTTTAACATTAAAATCTGGAAATTCTCAAATTATGAACTGAGGCCGAATCGTATTGTACAATCAGTAATTATTATTCCCTTTTTGTTTTTAAGAAAAGATGGAGAAGGTGACACATAAAGAAATAAAAGTCATAAATGATCTAAAACTTTCTTGTATTTAACCTCGCCATTTCCTTGAGACACATATATCAAACGTAAAGATACAGAATATTTAACATTTAAAATCCAAAAATACGAAACTTAATATTAATTAATTCATTCATTAAGTAATATCACATTATCTTACAAAATATTGTTGAAAGTACGCATGTATCATTACGGTGGTTCTTATTTATTCTTGGTGGTTTTTTTCCTTCGAATTTCTGTACTCTCACCCCCCCCCCTTTTTGTTCGAATGCCCACAAAAAATCTCCTTCAAATTTGAGCAGAATCAGTTAATATTTCGGGGAGCCACGAGTTAATTTTTTTTTAGATTTTAAAAAGAGTCAATAAACCGCAATATTACGTACAATTCAAATTTGTCACTTGTGTGGTTTTCTTTGGGGACCCATAAGAGTGGATTAAAACTATTCAACCTCAAAATTTACGATTGATTCTTATTCTCTAACGAATTCTGTACAATATACTGAAACACGGAATTATTTGTATCATATTATCGCGTTTTAGAAATAGCTGTCTTTTTCCCATGCTAAATCAATGGGAAACTTCATTGTCGTTGCGGCACCCCTAAATATTAACCGATTTTCCTCAAGTTTGGAGATTTTTTTTGTGCATTCAGACGAAACGGAGGGGGGGGGGGTGAAAGCAGAGACATTCGAAAAGTGAAAAAGAAGAGCCACCCTATTGTATCTTTGAAAAAATTGATACAAAGTACACAGAAATCATGATGTTGACATTCTTTAGGAATTACACAACATTCAATTGAACTTGAAAAGCCTTTCAATACAAAAATAAGTGACGAAATATCATAACATTTTATTCATCGAAGAGAATCATGATTATTCACATTGCTTCACGTTGTTTCTTCGGCATTAATCTTTGGAGACCAATGTATATTTATGACATTTAAACTACGTACAAGTATGTGAAGAGCTGCATGCGAATCATGCTGTCTTCATAGATATACTCTCTTAAAACTAGAAACCACGCTATAAAACTGTAATAATAAACTATATTACTAATCAGCAAACATAAAAAATACTATATTGGAATACAAATTCATCAGTCCTCTTTCAGTTACATAATACCTTTCAAATAATACTTTTTTTTTCTTACAAGCCTAGCAGTCGTGTTATATAAATTGAGGGTGATTTCAGAATAGATCGTCAGATAGCTGTTGGCGCTTTGATTTCAGAAAAAAGAACGATGTATATTTCATCCGGGTGATATTAGAATTCAATTTTCCCATTTCTGTAAACTGATATCTTGTTTTTTCCACAAAACTCGTGTTTAAATGTCGTTGAGTTGGATGAAAATGGCGCATGCACCATATTACAATATGCTTGTTATTCAAGTGAGAATACAAAATAATGTAATGATTTAGAAAGACATGGAGAATGAAGAATGATAGTTTTTAGAGATATCGATATATTTCAATTTCAGTATTGTATTCGATATTGAAATGGGTATAAAATATAGAAAAAAAGCAATCTCTGAAAAATATTGTTCTTCAGTCTCAATGTCTTTTTCTACATCATTAGATTGTTTGTATTCTTACTCGAATAAAAAGCATATTCTAATGTGGTGCAGGGACCACTCCATGCAATCCATCGACATCTGAAAGCGAGTTTTGCAAAAAGAAACAAATGTCACTTTACATAATTGGGAAAATTTAATCCCAACAACGCCCAGATGCAATATATTTCCTTTTTTTTAAAGGAGGCAACGATATATTCGGCAATGGCCCTTTACTTTTTCTTAATATAAAAGCTTACGTGACTATGGCGAAGTCTGTAATACTCACAACTTTTCAAGCAATTTCTCGATGAACGCAGCGTTGACTTCCATCATTCTCTTCATCAGGTCCTGGTTCTCAGTATGTCTTCTGTTCTGATCTTCTCTTCTTTGCTGACTCTGCTCACGCATAATGTCAGCCAATGCTTCAATTTGTTTCTCGACTTTCGTTACCTTCGTTGTCCTCTTCTTTTCGGGAATTTCTTTCCCATCTTTGTCCTTCCGTTCGTCTTCGCTGCAGTATCCCTCTGAATCAGAGGGGTTCTCCAGCACACGTTTCTTCCTATTGGAAGCCAGAGAAACAGGCTTCACGTTGGATTTCTCGCCAAATAGCTCTTCGAACCTTTCGAAAAACTTGCAGGATTTTGGTTCAGCACCGGTTTGGGCATTGTGACGTTTTACTCGCATGTACTGCTTTCGCAAGTCCTTAAATTTATTTTCACATTGTGAATGAGTGTAGCAGTAGCCTGCCTCTTGCAACTCCTTACTGATTTTCGTCCAAATAACCTCACGTCGAAGGCGACCCTCTTTAAAGTCCACTTCATGGCTCTTCCACTTATCGATGAGGAGATAAACTGCCTCATCGGCTACCCATTTTTTTAGCATTTCTGAAATAATAAATGTTACACGATTATCATTCAGCGTATATAAAACAAACTTTTTAAAGCAACTGCTTAAGGCGGTTGGTCTGAAGCTCTAACCAAAAATTGTAATTGTCTTACTTTACTCAAAGTAAATGTGCTTTTGTAGCTGAGCGTTCTTGTAAAATTGCAATTTTTGTGACCAGGTGTGGGATTCCAATGCCCGCAGATCTACCTGAACGAATCTTTCTTTCTATTCTATTAAATTAGACAGATATATTCGATCGGTTTGAAACGATCGACTGCAACTATCTCTTTCTATCTAATGTGCCAGAACGAGCAGAACAATATTCGATAATCAAGAACTCTCGACTTCTCGATCGTCGACAGTTACCACTCTAGATTAGATGGCATCGGACCCCCCCCCCCCCCCTGCACAGACACCAACAATTTTTTCGGACAAGGAGCAAGATCGGGTAAGATTCTCAATAAAGTTCACAATTTGACATCTAGCGTAAACCTAAAAAACAATGCATCAGAATTTGGAACATGTGGATGTGGATCCACATGGAAACAAACAAGAAGGCCAAAAAGACTATTGGAATCTTCGTGGCCATCAAAATAATAATTTAATATTAAATAATGTAAGAAAATTTTACAAAAACAAACCACTTCATTTATAATACCATTAGGTTAGAAAATTATAAACAAGATTAAGATTCTTAGGACAGAAAATGTAAAAAATGTATTTGAATATACATCAAATATATACGAAAAATGTAACGAATTTTTAGAAAAATAATAAGGCAAACGTCTCAGTAATCGCCACGCCGATTTTCGTGCTCTTCATTTAATTTAAATGCATTGAGAAAAACTTTTTTAACAATATATCCAAATTGTAAGTGAGTATCACGGCTATTGGGCTCCTCACGATTGCTGGGACATTTACAATATGTTTCAATTTGCTTTATCGTGCTATACAATATTTTGTTACTACAATGAATTTTGTTTCTGTCTAAAAAAAACTCATATTTGTTTTCTTGTTATAGTGGTTGTGAGAAATTGGCCTAGCTCCTTTCACTTTTATAATTATTAAAAATTTTCTAACCTAATGTTTCATCACAATGCATTTGTTAGATTTTACAAAGTATTTAGTATCAAAACATTATTATACGAAAACAATCAATAAAATTTAATTCATACCAAAATATATGAAGTTTCAAACGAAAAACACGATTGTTAACCAAATATTTTAATATTCAATTAAAAAAGATCAATTTTCATTCAAGAAAAATATAGTCCGACATAGGAATTTTGCTTAGCTATCGCAGGCGGAACGGAATGAGAATAAACAATTGTAAACCAAAAGTTCTCGACAGCAAAAATATTACGAATACGAGCAATATCAGCCGAGATCGGGGAGAAATTCTCGTTTCGGCGAGAACTTTTGGTTTTATCCTCACTTTAATTATCATTACCATATATTAATTGTATTATTACAAGTTTTGCAATTTACCTTTGGAAGGCCCGGCTTGACATGTATTGATCAAAAGTGAATTTGAAGTCACTTTGGACCCTTTCAATTGTGGGTCGTCCGTTACGGGTCCATTTTTCACGTCGACGATTGCGTCGCCCTTCAGCAACACCATGTTCTGAACTAAAAATAAATTTTTTTAATATTATTACAAATACTGCTTAATATTGTCACAAAGATATACTTTTTGAGTATATGTATGAGCAATTTTTTGTAAACAAACACAGCTGACCATAACCTAAAAAGTAGTATCTTTTTTGCAATTACTTACGTTTCATGTCATACGCGACTATGTTCCCGTACACATCCAGCAACGGAACGTCATCGTAGCCCACAACCACGACATGCTTTTCCGGCACATATTCCATGATTTCGCACTCTTTTAACTAGATAGTGTCACTTTCAATATCTTTGTTGTCAGCGTATACAGCGTACTACTTACTGACGCGTACTCAACTTTCGACTTCCCGCCACTTCTTCGCGCCAATTTCACTGTTCACTCGCTCCCACCTACCTATTTTCGGTGAGTGAAACAGTCACCCATCGGGCGCCCCCCACTCTTTACCCTAGTGATCTCTGAACGGTTTACCCGGGTGGATCCGCCCACTCACCTAGCGCTGCTGAACGACTACGAGTGCACCCGGGTGGTCGCCTGGAACACGACCCTAATGGCGGGTCTGGTTTGTGTGAGGTGGTCGCCGTCGTGGGAACGTGCCAGTCTGTTCTGCTACCCTGCAGTTGATTTCAGATTGCTTCGGATCTACTTTAGGAATTCTGTGGCTGTTGCGATTTAACTGTGGCAAATTCGAAAGAAGAGGAAATTCTAAAAGGACTGAAGAATTTTTTTAATGGATTTTAAGAAGAATATAAAAATTTTGTGGTTATGTCATGGCTTGTTGATTGAATCAAGAGGCCAAAAACAAGGAAGAAGAAGTTACTTTTACCACGGTAGTGGTTGTCGCATCTAATACCATCTCTGCTAATAAAGAGCTTCTTGTCACAAATAACCATTTTTTTCATTGTCCTAATAACAGGTAGATTACTATGAATTAAATGAATTGCAAGTAGATCAGATTGGATTATACCTAATTATACTGAATTTTAAGTGGATTAGTCATAATAACAGGTGGATAACTACGAATTCTATTGAATAAAAGTGGATTACTCCAAATATTTATAGATTACTACTGCATTACTTCATCTTATATATATATATATATATATATGTATATATATATCTCCGAATTACATAAATTACAAGTGGATTACTACGAGTTACACGAGGATTACTACGAATTATAATGAATAAAAGTAGATTAATCTGAATATTTCTAGATTACGAGTGGATTACTGCGTTCTACAGGTGGAGATTTCCGAATTACATAGATTACAAGTGGATTACTTTGGATTATACTGAATTTCGACTGGATTACTCAAGGTGTACAGGTGGATTAGTCCAAATTATATGAATTTCAAGCGGATCTGACTGGATTATACCAGAGTACGGAGGGATAACTCTGGATATTCCTGGATTACCAGTTGATCACTTTGTCTTACAATTGCAGATCTTTGAATTGAATGGATTAAAAACAGATTATTCTGGATAATATCGAAGTATAAGTGGATTAATCGAAATTAAATGGATGAAAAGTGGATTAACTGGATTACTCTGGTTTGCACTTGATTACTCTGATTAAAATAGGTTACTAGTATGGATAACCGAGTGCACAGTGTAAGGTTGTTGCGGTTGAGCACCTTATGAAAGTAGTTGTTTATATAAATTGTTCATAACAATTGGCTTAAATCTTAAACAATATATTTATGTTGCTGAAGTGTATCTGTAATCATTCTGATAGATAGCGAATTCTCTTAAGTCTTTTCTTTGGAGAAAAAAATGATATCCCTGAAATGTCAAATTTTGAGGTTCTATTTGTTTCAATAATAAATTCTACAGAGTGAAATTAAACATCGCGCCTGAAGTCGTTCTGCAGGGATTATTCTTGAGCGTTTAAGAAAAAAACATCAAAGTTGGTCAAGAATAGGCTGTAGTGGATTATGAACAGTAAATTCTCGATTCCTTCACCTGTGCGCTCGGTTATCCGAACTGATAGTCCGGTGTAATCAGAGTAATCCAGTGCAAACTGGAGTAATCTAGAATAATCCATTTGTGATCCACATCATTCGTATAAATCCACTTGTAATCCGACACAATTCATCGTAATCCACATTTTCCCCAACGAAATCCACATAAAATCCGGAAAATTCAGAGTAATTCACTTTAATTATTTCAGAGATATTCATCTGTAAAACGAAGTAATCTACTAGTAATATATTGTAATATATTCCCCTGTATAATATATAAATCCAGAAATATCCAGCGTAATTCACATTCATTTCATATAATTCGTAGTTATCCACATGTTAGACTGAGTAATCCACTTGTGATTCAGTAAAACCAAGAGTAATCCTCTTGTAATGACGTATAATCCAGCGTAATCCCTCTGTACTGCGGTATAATCTAGTCAGATCCAATTGAAATAATACAATTTGGAGTAATATACTTGTAAGATGGAGTAATCCAGGTAATCCACTTCTAAGATGCAGCAATGACGTTATTTCACTTGTAATCAGCGTAATTCGGAGTATACCACTTGTGATCCAGGATAATTCACGTACAATACTGGGCAATCCTCACAGTGGGAGTCTGTCCCCCATACGTGGCGCGTCCTCGGGTGGCGGATAGGGGAATGCTCGCTGGAAACATAAGGTGAGGCGGGAATAAAATACGCCTCGCGGACCAAACGGACTGGTTGAAGGACACACCGAGAAAAAACCACCCAAGTTGAGGTGTTAACTACCGTGCCGAGAACTGAATGGCACCAGGTTATGGTGTCGTAAACGGTGTCTCTAGGATACCAGGTCGCCTCCTTGAGTATACAGACCTTACCCCCGCATGCGGGGCTCTGCGCGGGTGGACCCACACTTTCCTAGCTACTCATGGGAATAAAATAGCGAATTCTCAAGAGAAACTAAACCGGAGTGTGTGCGAGGAGTTGGGAGGTGAACTGGACGTTGTGGAGGAGATTGACTTTAGTTCAAAGTCAAGAGCGAGGCAATCCTTGATATTGGCGGTAAAATTCGTGGAGAACACTTATGGGTCCGTTACAGAATTAAAGAAGGTTTTAAATAGGATGACGGAATTCTCTGAAATTAAGAGAAATATGTTAATGCCAATTCGACATGGACTAGAAGAAGCGCATGAAATTGTGAAAGAAATTGATTACAATGTGAATGAAGCTAAATGTTATTTTAGATTCGCATTATACGACGTGGGAACGGCCTTCGGAAAAGTCGTGGCCGAATTGAAGAAGAAGTGCAATGAGAGGAAGGAGACCAGCCAAAACGCTACTCAGACGGAAGACGCTGTGGAAACTCCCACTACTCATACTGGGAAGAGAGAGAGAGAGGGAGCCCACCCTGAGTCCCGTTGAGGCAGGATCCTCCAAACCAATGCAGAAGAAGCCGAGGACCCGCACTACAGCAGCAGCGTCCTTAACTCCGAAAAAGAACGATGTAGGGGCGACAAAAGCTGCACCCACACTCACGAAAAAGGAGTTACAGAGGAGAGCCCGATCTGAGGCGGTTTTAATAAAGCCAGCTTAGGGTTCGAGTTACGCCGAGGTCTTGAAGGATCTCAAACAGAAGGTTAAACCGGACACCCTTGGTGTCAAAATCAGGGGTATCTGAGAGACGAGGAAAGGAGAAGTCCTCATCGAGGTAGGCCCTGCGGCGAACGGCAGGGCAAAGCTGTCGTCTGCCATCAGGGAGGCAGTCGGCGCAGGAAACTCCGTGTGAGAGCTCGTCCCACGCACGGAAGTCAAGGTCCTGGATTTGGACACGACAGCCGACGTGGAGGAGGTGATGGAGGCGGTATGTCACCACTTTGGCAGCGTCGATCCAGACAATGTTAAGGTGTGTTTGACGAAGAAGGCCTTTAGGGGACACCTTAAGGCATACGTGGATTTGAATGAGGAGCTGGCGTCGCGACTCATTCGGACAGTACATTCTAAGGTGGGTTGGATGTCCTGTAGGTTCAGAAAAAAAAACGGAGGTAACAAGATGCTACCACTGCTTAGGCTTCGGCCATATAGAAGTGGGTTGCAAGGGTCCAGATAGGACAAGAGCGTGTAGGAAATGTGGCAAAGAGGGCTATAGGGCTGCGGTATGCGAAGGTCAGCCGCAGTGCTACCTCTGCGCCACAAAAGAAGGGAATCCCCGGACTGACCATCTGCCGGGTACCATGAGGTGTGCATCATTTAGAGAGGCAGCCTCGTCGAAGAAGCCTCAAGAATTACGCAAACAGCTGATGAAAGAGATGTAACGCCAGGCGGGTGAAACAGTGGGACGCCAAAGCACGGTTTACTAGCCTTACCCTCATGTCCTTAAAGTAATGCGAAAGCGGTTCCGAGGACATGGGTTGGCAGAAGAGGAGGTGAGTTTAGTGGGTATTACCGTTTTTTAGGTCGAGTCCCACACAAAGTGCGTAAATGCATTCTCACCTCCTCTACAAAAAAAAAAAAAAAAATTCTGGGCAATCCATTTATAATCCACATAATTAGAAGTAATTTAGGTCATCCTAGTAATTAACTTGTAACCTAGATCAATTCATATAATTCGGAGTGACTTACATAGGTAATTCAAATAGTTTAAGACTATTTTTATAAACTGATATTTCTTTGTTGAAAATTAATGTATTTTTTTTTAAATTCTTCTTTTTTGTTTGAAATTTATATTATTTTGATAAGAAATTCAGCGTTTCAAACAAAAAAAAATTTCAACCGAGCAAGAATTGTAGGTTGTAGTGGATTATTGACAGGACATTCCTGATTCCTCCCACTGTAGAGTGGTCCAGCGGATTACTAGAGTTGTTTCCCCCTCGACAAACACAAAAGAAAAAGATAACTTTTGCTTATTCTTTTGTTACGCGATACAGTGAACTCTTCCTTATTCCAAGGCGTACCTATTCCAAGTCCCCCATACCGGGATATTCCCAGTGACGCCGTTTCGTCACCTCCCAACACGGGAGCATTGCACTAAAATCCCTTCGGCTGACAACTTTGGTCGCCGTGAGAGTCTATTCCGAATAAAGTCCTTTGTGTTATACGTTCGTGAAAAAGGAACTCAAGTGTGGATTCGGTAGATGCCTAGGACCGTGTGTCGCACTGCAACTAGTGAAAAGGGCTTGTGCATCATTTCACTATCTGAGTCACTTCCAAGTACCTCATCCAAACATCCGTTAGTGTTCCGTCGTTGCTCTACGAAATATACGGGGATCCAACCGACAACACATCTCTCTTGCCCTTTCAAGAAAAAAAAGGTAGATGTAAGTTTTATTGTACCCATTATAAGTATTTATGTGTTCTTATTTCCAATAAACTCGTCAAATCTAAACCAACTGAATTACACCTTTTATTTAAACACTGTAAACACAAAAATGATAGTTATTTAATGACGGACTGGTGTGGGGTAGCGAAGGAATCACGATTGGTCATGTCAAAGTCGACGAATAGGAAGGAAGACCTTTTATCACCATTCTTTCAAAAACTTCTAGATACCTTTTGTCGAATTAATCCAAGAAATCAGTCCCTGAGCCTATCCAGTAAGGCACTCCTTTTGCACCCAAAAAAAGGTTTTGGGTTTTTGTAGAAAATTGGCACAAATGTAGCCTCCGGAAGCTACGACCACGATCGTTCGGTGAACGATCGATCCCGACGCAACTGGAGGTGATACAAGTGATATAAGTGACACACACACCCACAAACAAATAATTGGTCAGGTCTTACCAGCCTGACATAATCAGCACACTGGTCTCTCTGTTTCTCACTTTTTCCAAACTACCCTCGCCTTTTGCTCGGGACGTGACAGAGACGACTTTTCAGTTTCACGAAATAAAATTAAATATCCCAAACTTGAGGTTAGTGTATCAGATCGATTTGATCAGAATCGGGTACTCTAGCCTCAAATTTTTGGATAGTTGATTTTATTTCGTGAAACTGAAAGGTCTTCAACCGATAAAAGGATGAAACAGAATTACGCAAATGCATTCTACACTTGAAAAATATTACTATCAGATATATAACACATTTTTACCTTTCGAATATTTTCTTCAAGAAGAAGTATGCATTCCCATGTCAATATGTACCAACTATGCTAACCTTCCTGACATTTCCACCTATCCTATCATGATCGTGACGTCATGCTAAAATACTCAAAGCGCAAATGCAAGGACACACACCTGCTTACAGCGCGCGCATCGACACAAGGCCGGAGCAACCAATGAGCGTCGATTGATAAAATCACCTCACGACTCGCGATAGAGGTGGGGACTCCTCTAGCCTTGAAATATCAAAATGTTTACATTTCGCGGCCCTTTGAAAAGACAATAAATAGATAGATAGATGGATAGATAGATCGTTTCCTTTCTTCATAAGGTTTCCCTGAAAGTGATACAAAATAAATAATAACAAAAGAAAAACAAGGAAAATCACGACTTTTATAATTAAGTTGTAATATTTTGCATCATTCAATACATATATCTTTCAATCTTGATAATTCTCTCGCAGATTCACTCTCGCTTCCTTTCACAACTGACTAGACTCGTGGACTATAAACAGTAAAGTTCAATAAATAAATAAATAAATACGTGATTGGAAAATCGCATTATTCTAGATCTCAAAACGCGGTGAACAGTTCATCTTGTATGCTATTGGACCTGATTAACTGTCGCGTCGATCCAAAGACTTCTGAGAGGCTTTCGCTCTGAGTTGCTAGTTTCTGCATTTCCTCGTGGTATTCATCGCAATAATTCTTCAGCCTGTTGCCGAGGAAAACGGCTCGCTCGCGTTTTCTAATCATGAATTCTGTTGGTACCAGCCATCTGTGCTCGTGACATTCCTCTGCTGTTGGTCTTTTACTGAAAAAATATTTTGAAAAGTAAATTTATTGTCATATGTACTATACAAGGGGTACAATTTCTCAAGTGGTACCACCCCAAGAT